>PVKH010050442.1:0-10003 GCA_004027955.1 Chaetophractus vellerosus
CTCTCTGGTAGTAGCCTGAGGAACTGAACCAGGATACTCGTCACAAGTTCACTATCCCAGAACTTGGCCCTTTGTATAGCAGAGCTCTCCTACAGAACACTGTGGGAGAGCAGTCAAGTGATGGCCTGCCTGGGGTGAGGGATTGCTAGCAGTAGGATATATAGTACAGTGCTCAGGAACAAGAGAAAACTGTTTCCTAGGGAAGAGAAGACATTTGTATCCATGTAAGGGGGGAATTCCTAGGACCACACACACATGCCCAACAAGATGCATGTGCAGAAAAGATCAAGGAAGCCCCTATACTTCAGCCTTGAGCTATTCTCTAAACTCATTGTATGGATAAGTTCTGAAGGAGAGTATTTGCACAGGTCAGTTGCAAATATGGGCATTCAAGGAAAGGTCTGTCAAATACCCACTGTATACAAGCTTAAGGGACAGACTTCTCAGGGTCTAAATTTCAGTGATAACATGTTAAAATATCAAAATGGTCTAGGTTTCGACAAAAGATTATAAAACATACAAAGAAACATGAACAATAGCCCAGGCAATGGAGAGTTAAAGCATGAAATACATCATTAAGGAGCATCAGACCTGGTACATAATCAAAGACATTTTAAAAATGGTCCTAATATGCTAAAGGAAAACAGTGACAAAGAACTAAAGGAAATTAGAAAAATGATAGATGAACCCAGAGACTATCAATAGAGAGATGGAGAGTATGAAAAGGAACTGAAGACCACAGTAAGAGAAGTAAAAAACTGCCTCAAGGGGTTCAGCAACAGATTGGAGCTGGCAGAAGAAAGAATCAATGAACTTGAAGATAAGACAGTTGAAATCATCCAGTCTGAGAAGCAGAAAGAAGAGTGAAGAAAAGTGAACAGAGCCTGAGGAACCTGTGAGACACCATCAAGAGTATCAATATATGCATTGTGGGAGTCCCAGAAGTACAAGGAACAAAGGGGCAGAGAGAATATCCAAAGAAATAATGGCAGAAAACTTCCTAAATTTAATAAAAGAAATGAATATACACATCCAGGATACTCAACAAACTCCAAACAGGTTAAAGCCAAATAGACCAACACCATGCCATGTTATAATCAAATGCCAAAAATAAAGAGAGAATCCTTAAATGGATTCATATAATTAAAAAAAATAAAAAGAGAATTCTGAATGCCACAAGAGAGAAGCAACATGTCTCATATGAGAGAGCCTCAATATAAGGTAAGTCCTATTTCTCATTGGAAACTATGGAGACAGGGAAGCAGTGGGATGATATATTTTAAGTGCTGAAAGCAAAAAAAAAATGCCACCCAAGAATTCTATGTCTGGCAAAACTCTTTCAGAAATGAGGGAGGAATGAAGACATTCCCAGATAAATAAAAGGCTGAGGGACTTAATCACCACAAGACCAGCCCTTCAAGAGATGCTAAAGAAAGTTCTGCAGGTTGAAAGGAAAAGATCAGTAGACAATAGATCAAAGCTGCATGAAGAAATAAAAATTTCCAGTGAGAGTGATGACATGGGTAAATATAAATGCCACTCTTTTTGGTTTGTAGTCCCACTTTTTGCTTCTTAGAGGATCTAAAACAGAAATGCATAAAATATAATGATAAATCAATGGTTTGGAATGCACATGTATAAACATGTTGTTTGGGACAAGAACTACATGAAAGTGGGGAGATAGAAGGGTATAGGAACATAATTTGTGTATACTATTTAAGTTAAGTTGGAATACATACATTAGAGTACAGGTTGCCAGGGGCAGAGGGCATGGGGAGTTCATGCATAATGGGTATAGGTTTTCTGTTTGGGGAAATGGGAACATTTTCGTAGTGAAAAGTGGTGAGGGTACTAAAATATAGTAAATATGATGAATACCACTGAATTGTATGCTTGGGAGTGGTTGAAACGGAAAAGTTTATGTTGTATATATGTTCCCACAATTAAAAAAAAAAAAGCAACTAAAGAAATGATTACAGTTAAATGTAATACATAATCCTGGATGAGATCTAATAAGGGAGAAAAGGCTCAAAAGGACATTACTGGAACATATGAAAATATTGAAATATAGGTTGTAAGCTTTAAATCAGTGTTACATTTCTTGAACTTGATAACTGTACTTATGGTGGTTATTTAAGTGAATATCCTTGTTCTTAAAAAACATACACGGGGAATGGATGTAGCTCAGTGGTTGAGCACCTGCTTCCCATGTACAAGGTCGTGGGTTCAATCCCCAGTACTTCCTAAAAAAATATATACATGCACATTCACACACACACACACACACACACACACACACACACACGGCTGTATTAAGTGTTCAAGGAGCATGGTGTATGCAACCTACACTCAGAAAATGGAAAGAAGGGAAGGAAGGGAACGAGAAGAGAGAATAGGCAAGGGCAAATGTGGGAAAATATTACGATTGCTGGACCTGGGTATCTGGGGGTGTTGGAGTTCTCTGTTTATTTTTGTAACTGACCTTTAAGTTTGCAGGTATTTAAAAATTAAAAAGTAAAAAAAAAAAAAAAAAAAATCCCATAGAAAGCTCTCATGTGAGAGGAGGGAGAGCCAGCTGTCATGATGATGAGTAGCTAAATACCAGAATGATAAAAACTTTATTTAGGTGATATTATCCAAACTAGATACCTTCCTTTTCCCCAGACAATTCTTGTATTTCTTTACAAGAACCATCTAGTTTTTGCCTAGGGATAAGTGCCTAGCTTTAGACCAGTCTCTGTTGGGAGGTGAGAGAATTCTGTTCTGTATAGAAACCTTCAGTTAGACCTAGGCCATGGCCTTCGTGAAAACTTGACTCCATCCAGACAGATTTCATAATTGTCTTCTGAATGTACTCTGCAATTTCCTTGCTTAAATGCTTTTTTCATTCTCATTAGGCCTGTTTATATCCTACCTGTTCTGTAGGACTAGCCAAAGTTCCATCACTTCTAGAATCATCCTAGTTCCATTATAGCTCTATTTCCAATTTTTAAAAAAAGATTTATTTATTTATTTGTTTGTTTGTTTGTTTATTTATTTATATATTCCCCCCCCCCTTGCTGCTTGTTCTTGCTGTGTTCATTTTTGCTTTTTGCGTTCTTCTGTGTCTGCTTGTCTCCTTCTGCTGTGGCATCCTGTCGAGTCAGCTCACTGTGCGGTGGCCTGCCTTCTTGAGGAGACCCCGGGAACCGAACCCAGGGCTTCCCATGTGGTAAACCAGGGCTCTCTTGATTGAGCCACAGCTGGTTCCCCCAACTTTCTTGTCTATATCATTACTTTGGCCTACAGTCTTACACTCTTTTAGGGCAGAAGCCATATATATATTTTTAAAACTTTATTTCGACTTAAAAAAATAAAATAAGAGACAAAAGACAGCTTAAATTACAGAAGCATTACTTTTAAAAATCCTGTCCAGGCACATTTATCTTATTTAATCCAAAAAGCAAACTCAGTTGTTTTTCCAATGTTCGGAAAGATGAATAAAGGAGCACAGATTGGTTAAATGACATGATCAAGGTCTCCTTGTTAATGGCAAAAATGAAAAAAAAAAAAAAAAAGCTTGGTCTTATTCATATTTCATTTTCACATCTCATATCTTATCCCATATTCTTTTTTTTTAACCTTTAGTATTGATATAATACTTTCTTTGCCTTTTCTACAAAAATATTACAATATTACTGTTAACTATAGTCTGTAAGTTTCATTAGTTGTATTTTTCCCATGTATCACCATAGTCTGAACACCTTGTAATAGAGGAACATTCTTATATTTGTATTATTAACCACAATCCTCATCTACCACTGAAATCACTGTATTATACAGTCCCTAGATTATCCTCTAGGTTGTTTTTCAATTAATATTAACCTCCCTAGAGTACCTCTTTCAAACACAATCACATTTGTAAGTATTAGTTACACTCATTATAATGTATTACCATCAACTCTATCCATAGAAACCATATTTTATAATTTTATACTTAGATATTTAGCATATATTATATGAATTAAATACTGCTTTGCTTTTGTACCTAACACTTTATGAATGACCATTTACAAGGAATGTCTTCCATCCTCTGAATACTCTTAGCCCTAAGATTTTTTTTACCTTTCTCTTTGAAAATGTTGTGAGCTCCTGGAGGTTAGATCTGTCTTAAGTTTTTCCTGTATCTCTTTAGTATCTCCCATAATTCTTTGCAACTAGTAGGCATTTTGTAAAATTGGTCGAATGATTGAATTGTAGTGGGAGGGACTAATCCCCGTGTGATTGTAATTTCAGGTGCCTGTGACATTTGATGATGTCTCCATCTACTTTTCTACTCCAGAATGGGAAAAATTAGAAGAATGGCAAAAGGAACTTTACAAGAATATCATGAAGGGCAACTATGAGTCTCTCGTCTCCATGGGTAAGGCTGAGTTGGCTCTTTTTGAAGGAAGTGACAGCAGCTCCAAGACAACCCAGGACAGTCCCTTTACTTCCAGTGGCCTCATTCTCACTCTCAATCCTTACACTTTAGATACGGCTTCCAAACCAAAGATAATCAATTCACCTTGCTAAATAAGAAATCATAATTTCTACTTTTGTTAAATCATAGGACATAGAATGAAGTTCAGTATTGTGGGTGTTCCAGCTGTGGTGGTATCCATGAGTATCCTTCACTTTGAAAGAAGCTTGCTTTCTCCCCCTTGGGTCATGCTGTTATGCTTACTGAAAGTAGCAGGTGGGCAGTGCTAAAATAGCACGTGTACCTTTCCCACACATCTCTAACCTGCTTTCCAGAATAGATATCATCCATAGTTGGAGGTGGATGGATGGGAAGAAGTGATATGGAGTCTTAAAGAAAATGGCTGGGACTGAGGATCTTGTCAAAGCCATCAGCTCAACCTCGATGGCATTAGTTGTCATCCATCTTCATCTTTTCTTTGTCGTACCCTCTCCCCCTTTTTCCTTTCCTAGATTATGCCATGAATCAACCTGATGTCTTATCTCAGATTCAACCAGAAGGAGAACATAATACAGAGGACCAGGTAGGGCCAGAGGAAAGTGAGATTCCCACAGACCCCAGTGAAGGTAAGAGATAATCCTCTTCTAGACCCCCTTTCCTGGTTGGAGAGGATGGCTCAGAACTAAGTAAACAGGGCTTAGGGCCCTCCAAAGTATGTCAATGTTAAAACAACTAAACTTTGATGGCTCATCAGGGATTAAATAGGAGAAGCATCTTAGAGATACCTTGTCCAATGCCTTCACATACGTAAGGGATATTAATTGTATTTCATATGAAAGTACTAAGACCTAGAAATTTAGTAAAGTAAACATGCCCTTAGATGACAAAGGAAGCAGTTACACTTATCTGCAGTGAAGTGTCTAGAGCAGTGGTTCTTAACAAGGGGTCTGTGAGCTTGAATTGAAATTTAAAAAAAAAACATTATTCTTGTGGGGACGTGTTGGAGCAGGTATGATATATTTATTAAATAATACACAATATAGTGTGGGTTTAGTAAGGGGTTCCATGGTTTTCACCTGACTGGCAAAGGAGTCCATGGAACAAGAAAGGTTAAGAACCCCTGCTCTAGAGGGAATGAAGCACTGTGCTCTGAAATGCTGAAAGGCCCAGGAGTCCACGTGGTATCTCAAAGATGCACTTAACCAGTGGAATCTGATGACATCACCTGGACAAAGTGAATCGATTTTGCCAAGCCTGGGTAGACAGCTGTGATTAATCCTCCCTAACTTTTCGGGTTGGTGGCTGTTTGATATTGTGTGGGAAAGGCTGCTAACTAAAATCTAGTTCTATTGTTTCCTCTAGTCACAGACCTTTGCTGTCATAAAATTGTAATACTGTTTTTTTCTTTGCTGGGTAGAAAGTTACAGAAAGTTTATCCTCTAGACATCTCTACTATATGAACTCCTCTTACAGTCCACCCCCTGTCCCAATACTATTGTTTTTTTTTTCTAAAATTTTACTATGAAAATTTTCAACCAAAATTTTAAAAATAATTTTGCAGTGAACACCTATATACCCACCACCTAGATTCCTCCCATTAACATTTTACTATACTTGATTATCACACGTATATCCATCTCTGCATCTCTGTATCCATCCATCCACCAATCCATCCTATTTTCAGAGTATTTCAAAATGAATGCAGACATCAGTACATTTCCCCCTAAATACTTTACCACAAATATCATTAACCTAGACTTCAATATTTATTTGTTGTTTTCTTCTTTTGAGGTAGAATTTACATGCATTGCATACATTGAAATGCCAGATCTTAAGTGTACATTCTGTGAGTTTTGACCAATGCTTTCTCCTGCCATTAATTATATTATTTTTAAAACTAGGTGGATGATTGCATTTAATCAAATTCAACCAATTACATGCCTAATCTCAATATCATGGATGTAAGTAAAGAATCTAAAATAATATCACAAATAAAGATGGGTTACATTACAAAAACATCCATTATTGGGAACATCTCCTTAGTTTACATTATTAATTACGTGACACAGGCCTCAGTGAGTATGAGTATACCATTTTATTCTGGGGAATGGGTAGAAAAGATATAAGTAATTTGATTTTGTACTGATGTATGAAAATTTCATTTAGCTACGATCTTGTCAATTTATTTTCACCTTTTTTTTTTTTTAGGAAGTTGTAGGTTTACAGAAAAATCATATAGAAAATATGGAGTTACCATATCCCTCCCTCACATGCAGTTATTCCTTTTATTAACACTTTGCATTAGGTTGGTTCTTTTGTTAAAATTGATGAAAAATTATTATAATTGTACTGTTAACAATACTCTATAATTTACATTACCGTTTGTCGGTTTACATTAGGTATATTTTTCTCCATATACCACCCTATTATTAACACCTTGTAATAGTGCTGTACATTTGTTATAATTCATGAAAGAACATTTTTATATTTGTACTATTGATCACAGTCCATCGTCCACAAAAGTGTTCACTGTATTATACAGTCCCACGTTTTGTCTTCTAACTTTCTTTCTAGTAACATACATGACCCAAAACTTCCTGTTTCAACCACATTCACAAATATAGTTGAGCAGTGTTAATTACATTCACAATAATGTGCTACCATCACCACTATCCATTTTCAAACATAATCTGCACAAATGAAGCATCAGCTCCCCATTCTCCACCCCCATTCTATCCCCTGGTAACCTATATTCTAGAGTCTAACTCTATGAGTTTACTTATAATTAGCTCATATCAATGAGATCATACAATATTTGTCCTGTTGTGTCTGGCTTATTCCACTTACCGTAATATCCTCTAGGTTCATCCATGTTGTCACATGCATGACACACTGCTGATTTTTGCCTGTTGATCCTTATACCCCACCACTTTCCAGAATTCATTTATTAGCTCTAGTAGCTTTGTTAGTGGATGTTTTAGGATTTTCTACATGTAGGATCATGTCATCTACAAATAGAGAGTGTTTTGCCTCTTCCTTTACAATTTGGATGTCTTTTATTTCTTTTTCTTGCCTCATTGTTCTGGCTAGAACTTTCAGTGCAATGTTAAATAATAGTAGTGACACTGGGCATCCTTGTCTTGTTCTTGACGTTAGGGGGAAAGCTTTGAGTCTTTCACCATTGAGTATGATGTTAGCTGTGGGTTTTTCATATATGACCTTTATTGTGTTGAGGAAGTTTCCTTCTGTTCCTAGTATTCTAAGTGTTTTTATCAAGAATGGGTGCTGGATCTTGTCAAATGCCTTTTCTGCATCAGTTGAGAGATCATGCAGTTTTTTTCCTTCATTGTGTTAATGTGGTATATTACATTAATCGAAATCCTTATGTTGAACCACCCTTGCATAAGAACCACCCTTGCATAACTGGGATAAATCCAACCTAATCATGATGTATAAATCTTTTAATGTGCTGTTGGCTTCAGTTCACTAGTATTTTGTGGAAGAATTTTTCATCTATATTCTTAAGGGATATTGGTCTGTAATTTTGCTTTCTTGTGATATCTTTATCTGGATTTCATTTTAGGGAAGTATTAGCCTCATAGAATGAGTTAGAAAGTGTTCCTTCCTCTTAGGTTTTGTAGAACAATTTGAGCAGGATTGGTGTTAATTCTTCCTGTTATGTTTGGCAAAATTCACCAGTCAAGCCATTGTGTCCTGGGCTTTTCTTTTTGGGAGGTTTTGAGGACTCATTCAATCTTTTTACTTATAATTGGTCTGTTGAGATTTTCTATTTCTTGAGTTCTTTTAGGTAGTGTATTAGTCAGCCAAAGGAGTACTGATGCAAAGTGCCAGAAATCTGTTGGCTTTTATAAAGGGTGTTTATTTGGGGTTAAAGCTTACAGTTACAAGGCCCTAAACAGTTCAACTCAAGATACCTTAAGATGTACGTCCTCACCCAAAGTCTGTTGCCACGTGTTGGAACAAGATGATGGGCGATGTCTGCCAGGGTTCAGCCTTCCTCTTCCTCTTAAGGCTCTGTGGGCCCAGCTTCTTCTGACCTCAGCTGTAGGCTGGCATAAGGCTAGTCTCTCAGGGTTTCTCAGCTGCTTGTTCTCTTCATAAGGTCAACTGTAAACTGTCCGGAGTATGGCTTATGTCTCCCTGGGGCTCCAGCATCAAAACTAAGTTATCTCCTCTGCTGTGTCTTTTTCTGTGTATCTACTTCTGCCTCCTTGATTGAGTGCCTGCTTATATAACCCACCAAGGGAGCAGGGACTCAACTCTGAGTCACCTTAATGACATGGTCAAATCAAAGCCCTCATATTGATTTAATCATGTAAACATAAAGCCTATGAATTTAAATCAATCAAAGGAGTGTCATGCCCAGAGGAACAGACCAGTTTACAAACATAATCAATATCTCTTTTTGGAATTCATAAATAATATCAGACTGCTACAGGTAGCTTATGTATTTCTTGGAATTTGTTCATGTCTTCTAGGTTATTGAATTTGTTGGTGTATAGTTGTTCATAGTATCCCTGTTTACTCATTTTTATTTCTGTGGGGTCAGTAGTAATGCTACCCCTTTTATTTCTGATTTTAGTTATTACATCATCTTTTTTGTCAGTGTAGCTAAGAGTTTGTCAATTTTATTGATCTTTTCAAAGAGCCAACTTTTGATTTTGTTAATTCTCTGGATTATTTTTTTTATTCTCGATTTCTTTGTTCTCACTCTAATCTTTGTTATTTTTTGCGTTACGTTTGCTTTGAGCTTAGTTTTTGTTTCTTTATCTGTATACTCTAATTTGAGGTTAGTTCTCTGATTTGAGATTTCTTCTTTTTTTAATGTAAGCATTTAGAAATATAACTTTCCCTCTCAGCACTACCTTTGCTGTTTCCCATAAATTTTAGTATGTTGTGTTTTCGTTTTCATTTACCTCAAGATATTTCCTAACTTCCCTTGTAATATCTTTATACATTTTATGTCCAAACTATAAATTTATCATTACTTTTTATGCATTTGCATTTTAGAACAGTAAAATGTGGAGTTACATACAAAAAATAGAGCACAATATTATTGGCATATATAATTACTCATGATTTACCTTTACCAGTGACCTTTACTGAGGTCTTTATTTCTGTATGCCACTTGGATCCACTGTTTAGTGTCCTGTCCTTTCAGCCTGAAGAATTCCCTTTAGCCTTGTTTATAAGGTAAATCTAGTAGTGAAGTACAACTCACTCTGCTTTTGCTTATCTGAGAATGTCTTAATTTCTCCTTCATTTATTTTTATTTTTTTTTATTTTTAAAGAAGTTTTAGATTACATAAATGCTACATCAAAAATATAGGGGATTCCCATATATTCCACCCCTTCCCCTGCTTCCCCAATTAACATCTTTCATTATTGTGGTACATTTGTTTCAATTGATGAACACATACTGAAGCATTGCTGCTAACAATGGTCTATAGCTTACATTATAGTTTATACTTTGCACCACACCATTTTATAGGTTTTGACAAAATGTATAATGGCCTGTATCCATCATTGCAGTGTCACTCA
>PVKH010050443.1:0-10001 GCA_004027955.1 Chaetophractus vellerosus
TATTATGTGAGCTCTCACCTCCAAGAATTGAAAGCAGCATGGACAGACTTCAAGAAATTCTACTTTGCTTTATCAAATCCAAAATATAATAAATTATAAAATAGGAAAAGTAAAAAACAACTGTGGAAATATCGAAAAGTCTTAAAATTTGCAAGGGAACACAGGAATCCCCCAAACTATGTAAGCCACCTGGATGCTGCTCATGGGCACTCTCTTTTTTTGTCTTACTTGGACTATTCTTTGCATTACCCCAGAATTTTGGGGTTGCGGGTATGGGAAAAAGGATAAATTTTATTTTTCTCCATTGTAACTAGTCTGGGACAGGGTCAATGACAGGACTGGTGAAACCTGGGGAACAATTTCTCTTTGCCTCTAGAATTCTACTGGTTTATTCCTAAATCACTTGCTACTCCTTTCCAGACTCCTTTGTTGGATCCTCTTACTTACTCTCTGCTCTTAAATATTGATGCTCTTCATGTCTGGTTAATATTTCTCCCACAAAGCAAGTGGATTACTTTTTTGTCTGGTCTGTGTTTTGTTTTTCCTTTTTTCTTTCTTTCTTTTTCATTGCAGTAACATATATATAACACAAAATTTGCCTTTTTAAGTGTACAATTCAGTGGGTGTGTTTTTATTGGAGGTATTCTCAGAACTAATAAACTGTATGAAACCAAATGCCCAACTACAAGAAATTGGTTGAAAAGAACATAGGATACCTGCACCATGAACTGCTAGGCAGGTTGGATGTTTCAGAATTATATTTATTGACATGAAATCTAGCTACGGTCCCCAGACTGAAGCCGTCTATTACGTGTACCCCTATACTTCCTCACAACAGGAATCCCAAGAGTAATTAAAGGGTCAATTGCAATTAGTTGTTTAATGTCTCTTTTTCTCACAATAATGTAAGCTGTTTTGTTCATGGCTCTATATTGAATGCCTGTATGTAGTAGATTATCAATTATTTGTTCATAAAGTTAATAAATGAATACATAAATAAGTAAATATATATACATATGCACAATATACATATATAAATACAGATAACAGAACATTGATCTTTATTTTGACATAAAATTTATAAGGGTGGTTATTTCTAAGTTTTGGGATTAGGAATTATTTTTATTTGCTCTTCTAGGAAGCATCAAAACCATCAGCAACAGATGAAACAATGGAAATGAATGGGTTGCTCAGATATAAATGTATATATATATTTCTTAACAGTTATCAACATCTCCAACTGCTAACGTTTACTGTTGGGTGCTACTATTATTCTCAATTTTTCAAAGGAGGAAACCAAGGTTCAGATGAGTGAAGGAACGTGTCCAAGGTCACAGTCTAGGGTACATTCAAACCTGTGTGACTAGACTCAGTGTCTGGACTCATGATCATTTACACTACCAAAGAGAAAAGGCTGCCCACAGTACATGCTTGCTTGCCCTGACAGCAACTATCCACCTATTTTGCAAATCTGGCTTTATTATTACTATTATTTTTATTTACACTGAAAATTTACATAATTCAAGTTATTTAAAAATATATATCCAAATACCCCCTGGAGCACTGGTTCCCAGACATCTTAAACTCAATATGGCCCCAAATGAATCATAGTACAAAGAAATGGAGGGTACTGAATCCAGAGGAAAGAGAACTGTCATATAAGTTGCAAACAGTTGAAAATCATAAAGAAAAGCACTCAAAAGATTTTTTTCAATTAACAATAATAATATAAGTCTAAAATTCCAGATCATATCAAAAGAAATGGTTAGGAAAAATAAGTAGAAAAGTGAAAAAAGGTTCTGAAACCTCATCTAATTAATAGGTTGAAAATTAGAGAAATACAATTTCAACAATTTTTTTTTTTTTAATGCAGAAGGTAATTTGTGATGGTTAGGCTAATGTGTCAACTTGGCCAGGTAATTGTGCCCAGTTGTTTGGTCAAACAAGCACTGGGCTAACTGTAATACAAGGACATTTATGGACGTTAGTCAATAGTAAGTTTATTGCATAGATGGCTGATTACATCTACATCAACCAGGGAGACTGCCATCAGCAATGAGTGATGTTTGATCCAATCTGTTGAATACCTTAAAAGGGAAAGTCATTTCAACATTCAGAGAGAATTTTCCAGCTTGTCTTTGGACAGCCAACGTCTCCTAGGAACTCATCAGGAACCTTCATCGGAGGCCCTGATTTGTAGCCTGCCTGCAGAATCTGGACTTGTGCATCCCCACGGTCATGTGAGAAAATTTTATAAAATCTCATACTATTTATAGATATCTCCTATTGATATCCCTAGAGAACCCTGACTAATACATAATGATTATTATGTAAGATAGTAAGATTTGGGGAAGCACGGTGAAGAAACCTATACAATAATTCTTTGTATCATTCTTGCAGCTTTTTCATTAATATGCACGAAAAGTTAAAAAATGTAAAAATGTACTTTTAAAAAGCAGCCATTAGTAATATTAAAAATACATAAAATATATAAAAAGACATGAAAGAAAAACAAAGAAAAGACAGGTCAAAAAGAAACATATAGAAAACAAATGAAGCCATATGAAAGAATTAAACACATAATTCTAATATTTGCTATGTCAATTATTTTTCATCCATTTTGTAGATTTCCAAAAGCACAGCAAATTTCCCTCTTAAGAGAGAGCCCAATTTTTAATTGATTATTTCCCTGATCTTTCTTCTCATTTGCTGAAACAGCTGGTTACTGCAACTATACTTGGATTCAGATGTGACTTAAATTTAGAGCATGTATTATGTGCCAGTTTCTGTTCAACTGTTTTCTCAGAAGCTTTACATCATTTAATCTTCAAAATCATCTTGTGAAGTAGTTTTTATTCCTAGTTTATAAATGAAAAAACTATGGCTCAGAGAGATAAAAAAACTAAAACAAAAAAAAACCTGTTCCTATTAAGTTGAGGTTAAATTTGAACCCAGGATAAGAGTATAGGTCTCACACTCTCTTCATCCTGAGAAGGTTCGATGATTTTTAGTGGGCATCAGCTTTAACCAATCTACTACTGATCTCACTTCCTAACGCTCACTAAATAATACATGCCCCAAGACAACCATTGCTGTCCTTGAATATAAAGACTTCCCCTCTGCTAAAAAAAGAGAACATACCACACACAGTAATCTCTGAATCATATTAGAGTATCCCCAAAGGAAATAGAGAGGTATAAATACTCTTTACAGTTCATTGACCTTGCTCTCTGAACACTCAGTGAGACAAAGACACAGAAAATTATGCTAGAGTGACAGCCATCCCTAACATGTGGGCTATGTAAATCTTAATAACAGTAACCACGTGGATGATTCTAAACTGGAACATCAAAATGCAGAGATAACAGCAATCACCACACTAATATAAGGTGTGTTACAATGATCAACAGGTATTAATTCCCTACACTTCTCCCCCCTCCATCTCTCCCAAAGCTCATCTGAATTCGCTTCTTATCCTTACCATTCTTCCTCCTCCCTCAGAAGAATGTGTCCTTCTCTTTCCTCCAAGTCTAGTTAACCTCAGTCCATGTTCCTCATTCCTCCTCCAGGACCTTGTTCTACCAATGATTTCCTAATTTCTTTACTCTTTTGTCAATGATTTTTGATCTTTGATTTATTCTTTAAAATAATATTCCCTTGACCCCACTCCCCAAAACTTTACCTTGTGTCACTTACCCCAAATATTCTTGAAAGCATCATCTTCCTCTAAGGTCTACATGACTTTACCTCCCACTAACTCCTTAACTCTAATCTTATTTTGATCATCATGCTAAAACAATGCATCTTACTCCCCCCTCCTCTGCTCCCCTGAGGTACCCACTCTCAAGAATTTGGTGTGAATCCCTTGATTCATTTAAAAAATAATTCTGAAATGCATGTATACAATATAGTATTGTGGGGGGTTTGAATTTACATACTTGGTATTTCATTGTGCATATTATCCCCCAACTTGATTTTTTGTTCTATTTTTACTCATCATTAAGTTTTTGAGCCTTCTCCATGTGTATCTAGGTCATTCATTTTACATTTTATCCATCCATTGTCCTCCTGATGGCTATTTAGGTTGTTTTCAATTTCCTACTACTGAAAACAATGGCTGCAATGAACATCCTCCTTGTGCATACATGAAAGACCTTCTTGAGGAGGGGAGAGTGGAGGAGGCACTCCCAAAGAACTGCTAAATCATTTAGTACACGCATTTACAATTTGACTAGATACCTTCAGATTATAGTTCAAAATAGTTGTGCCAAGTTCACATCCACCATTGGTGTATGAACATTCCCTTTTCTCCATATTCTTGCCAACATTTGATGTTGTTAGACTTTTACATTCTTCCCAACTTGGTGGGAGTAAGGTAGAATTTCATCATCTGATTACTATTGTGGTTTAAATTCCCTTTTCATATGATATTCATATTTCTTCTTTGAGTTGACTGGTTATCTATCTTTTGCCCAGTTTTCTATAGGGCTTTTTTTTTTTAACAGTAGTTATTCTTTATTCTGAATACCAGTCCTTCTTTATATGTTGCAATTATATGTTTTTATGCTATAATTATCTTCTCTCAAACTCTGTTTATGAAATTAGGCATCAGTGTTTTTTGTTATTTTATTATTATTAAAGTTGTGAGTTTACAAAACAATCATATATACTATACAGGATTCCCATATATCACCCCACCACCAATACCTTGCATTGTTGTGGAATATTTGTTACAAATGATGAAAGAACATCGTCAAAATATTACTGCTAACTATAGTCCCATTTGGCAGAGTTTTCCCAGAAGCCACCTTATTATTTATACCATGTATTAGTATTATATATTTGTCATAGTTCATGAAAGAACATTCTCATATTTATATTTTAACTACAGACCATCATGCACCACAGGGCTCACAGGAATACGGGTGATTTTGATGTGAAATCTGACTTGAGAAACACTGCTCCTAAAAAATTTCAGAAAACTCCTCTGAGTAACAATGAGATGATAAGAATCATAGAAAAGAAAGTGGGATATAGGTATCCTGCTGCATTTCCATTCCCAATCAGCCTTATCTCATATTAGATGGAGTCACAAATGGATAAGAGGTTAAAAACAAATCTCACTGTGTATTCATGTTACATTTCTTTAGTTTCTCCTCCAGTTCAGATAAGTCTCGGAGATCAGCTCCAATAATGGCAAATCTCTTTGAATCTAACAGTTGTCCATCTGCAAATGCAAGAAGAGGGGAAAAGATCATAAGTTGAATTGATATGACCTTTTCAAAATTATGATAACTTTATTATTTTTCCCCATTAGAGAACCACATGTTAAGTGTAAAAAAAATAGATAAGGGTGGAAATTAACCAAATTCACACCTTCCAAAGATAACTATTAGTATTCTATTGTGGAACATTTCAGCCTTTTTTCCTATATGTTTTAACTCACATATACAACACACTCAGAGACATTCTCTATTTTTCCCTTTCTCCCCTACCCCTCACTCATATACACATATACACTTATACAAAGGAAAGAAAATGGGACAACCCAATATTTGTTTTGAAAACTGTGTTTCCTACTTAACAACAGCATCTGGACAATCTGTAATGACTTTTTAGCATTCCACTGAATGGATAAAATATAACTTATGTAGCCAATCCCTCACTATTGGACATGTGGTATTCCCAGGTTTTTTCCATCCTAGGCACTGCAATGAGCTCCTTGTATATACATCATAAAACACCTGTCCATTTATTTCTTTAAAGTAGGTTAATATTAGTGGAATTAGGAAATCAAAGGCTAATCCCAATTAAATATTGTACAGGTTGGCAGGCTGCTCTTTAAGTGTCATGTCAATTTGTGATATATTATTTAAAAAAAAAAACAGCTAATGTACTAAAAAGGTATTTACAAATAAAATGATAAAATTTGCTTTAAAATATTCCATTAGATGTAGGATGGAATGGTATAAATAGATCAATGGTTCTCAAGCTTTGGCAGTTATTGAATTACTTGAAAGGCTTGTTAAAACACAGATTAAGGGGCCCCACTTCCTGAGTTTCAGATTCAGGAGATCTTGGAGAATTTATATTTCCAACAAGTTACAAGATGATGATGACATTGTTAATCTGAGGGCTATACTTTTAGAACCACTGGTAGGAATGAAATAAGATTAGCCAAGTATTGGTCACAGTTAAAGCTTGGTGATGGGTACACGGAGGTTCACTGACGCAGTTACAATATTTTTGTAGATGCTTGAAAATTTTCTCAATTACAAGTAAAAAATATGTATTATAAAGTGAAGAAAATTGCTTGATTGTTCTCCCAAAGCATTATTCGCTCAACTTCCTCAAAGGGACAAGCCATTGAAAGAACTGAAATTCCAAAATCCATCCTATATCACCATTAAGAATTCAGATTTCCTTCGTTCTGAAATCCCACAGGGAAAAATGCTGAAAAGGTTTAACTATAATATTGAAATGGTTTCCCCTCATTACCTTGATATTCACATTATTAATTAGCTGATCCTAATACATTGGCCATGTATCATGAGCTAAAACTACTCATCTCCTGGAGCCTGTTAGAGGTCAGGAAAGCACTAAAAGGCAAGCAGGGAAACCCAAAATCTGCCCAGGGTGCCACAAGGCATAAGTCAGGAAAATAATAAAAAGCATGCATTTCCATTATACATTGTAGTTCAGAGGAGATATTACCTTACTCAGAGATTAGAATCTAATGCCAGCACATACGGCAAATTTGCATATTGTCATAATTACTCCTAAAATTTGTGCACCAGGTACAACAGAGCTGACAGGGTCAGTGACCTGAGATGCACCCACCACCCATCACCTGGCAGTATGCCATGGCATGCTACTATACCACAAAGTGCTAAACGAGATGACCTTGAAGTCTCTTTAATGACAGAATTTGATGATTCTGATAACAAACACTACCATCATGGTTTAGTTGCTTCTCTTAAACCAGGGGCTATTCAACCTGCATAGAAATGGCAGGTCCATTTCTTCTCCTTGCAGGATGCCTTACCCTCATTTCACAGGGATCAGAATGTATTTAGGGAGAACACAGGCTCTGAGCAAGGTTCAAAGGGGTTTTACTATTCTTGGCAAATATGCCATTTTTATAAAATCTGGAACTGGCAAGGGACCATGAGAATAACAAAAAAATAGAACATTTGGAATGATTTTGAGAGATGGTGGTAAAAATAACTTACCCACCAAAATGACATCCACTATCTCTTGCTTTCTTCTATTTCATATTTTGTAAGAGAAAAATGGGAGGGGATTGAAAGTGTTTTGTGTGGTATTCATATTAAAAGAACTTTCTTTTCTAAAGGAACACCCTATACTCACCCAATTCTGGAAAGCCAATTAACATTGATGTAAAACCTCTGTATTCTTACTAGCAGTTCTTTCTGTGATCAATACTTCTTTAGAGGATTGATTTTAAGAAGATTAAAGGAGAGAAGCCCCTAAAATATAACACCATAGTATGATTTCAAAAATAAAGTATATAATCAGTTTACCCATGGCCAGAATGAAAAGAAAAATACTAATATTTATGTTTGATTCATGCTGCATTAAAACAGTGGTTCTCAACCAGGGAAATTTTGCTCCCAGGGGGTATGTGACAACATCTAGAGACATTTTTGACTGCCATAACTATGGGGTGCTACTGGCCAGGGATGCTGCTAAATATACCACAGAATTATCTGGCTCAACATATCAAAGTGTAGAGGTTAGGAATCCTTAAGTTATAATTACATACAAAATTTCAAAGAACATAAGCCAATATTACATGTTTAAAAATAATCCTTAAATAGTCTTAATTATTTTCTGATAAGGGAATCTTAAAAAGTCTTTTATATAGGACATAGTTTCCAAGATGAAAAGTTCCTCAAGAATGAATATGAAGGGAACAAGCGAAAGAAGTGAGCACATGGCTTTGGGTTCAAAAAGCTCTGATTTCAAATTCCAATTCTGCCAATTTCTAACTGCGTGACTCTGAGCAAGTTCCAGAACTACCTGAGGGCTCCTTTTCTTTCTTTCTTTCTTTTTTTTTTTTTAATTTTAACTTGATTTTTTAAAATTATTTTTTATTTTTTATTTATTTTATTTATCACATATCCCCCCCTTTCTGCTTGTTCTGCTGTGTTCATGTTTGTGTTCTTCTGTATCTGCTTGTCTCCCCCTACCGTGGCGACCCGCCGAGTCAGCTCACCACGCGGCGGCCTGCCTGCTCGTGGGGACTTGCCCTGCTCGCGGGGGCTTGCCCCGCCCGTGGCAGCTTGCCCTGCCCGCGGCGGCTTGCCTTCTCAAGGCAGTCTGCCCACTCGAGGAGGACCCAGGAGCCAAACCCGGGGCCTCCTATGTGGTAAACCGGCGCCCTACCCATTGGGCTACAGCCGGCCCCTCCTTTTCTTTTAAATATAAAATGTGGACAATGCTAACCTCACATGATTATGGCTAGGACTAAAGACAATATTAAAGTACTGAGCTCCAGGTTCCCAAACTGTGTGCTAGGGTTCCCTAGAGTAGCACAGCAAACTCACAGGGCATAATGTGACTTTTAAATTTTGAAGCAGAGATACTCCATACCCGTCAGATATCAGCAAACCACTAGCTCAAGGCAGTCATGGTTTCAACATTAGATTACTCTATGTTCCTTTTAATGACATTTTACCTTTGAGAAGCTGGATTTCCAGCAGTTGCTGTGACTAAAAAGCAAGTACCCAAGAGCAACTGAAAGAAACAAACATCTAGGAATAAATTTAGCCAAGGTTGTAAAGGACTGGTACTTGGAAAAATACAAAACATTGCTGAAAGAAATCACAGATGATCTAAATAAATGGAAGGTCATTCTGTGTTCATCGGTTAGAAGACTAAATATTGTTGAGATATCAATTCTACCCAAAGCAATTTACAGATGCAACACAATACCAATCAAACTTCCAACAGCCTTCTTTGCAAAAATGGAAAAGTCAATCATTAAATTTATATGGAAGAGTAATGGGCCCCAAATAGCCAAAAGGTTCTGGAAAAAGAACAATATTAGAGGACTAACACTTCTCGATTTTAAAACTTATAAAGCAATAGTATGGTATTGGTATAAGGACAGACCAAAGGAATAGAATTGAGAGTTTGGAAATAAACTGCCACATCTTGGCCAACTGATTTTTGATAAGATGGCCAAGTCCACTCAATGGGTCAAGAACAGTCTCTTTCACAAATGGCGCAGGGAAAACTGAATATCCATATGCAAAAGAATGAAGGTGTCTACTATCTCATATCATATACAAAAATTAACCCCAAATGGATAAAAGACCTAAATATAAGAACCAAAATTATAAGACTCCTAGAAGAAAACATAGGGAAACATTTCCAGGACCTTGTGTTAATCAATGGATTCTCAGACTTTATACCAAAGGCATAAGCAACAAAAGAAAAACAGATGAATGGGATACCATCAAAATTAAAAAAAAACTTCTATGCATCAAAAGATAGAGATAACCTACAGAATGGGAGAAAATATTTGGAAACCACATATCCAATAAGGGCTTTTTAATATCCAGAATATATAAAGAAATCCTACAACTCAACAACAAAAAGACAAACAACCCAATTTAAAAAATGGATTCTGATACATGCAACATTGCTGAACCCTGAAGACATCATGTGTGAAGTCAGACTCAAAAGAACAAATATTGTATGATTTCACTGATATGAAATAACCAGAATAAGCAAATGTACAAAGTCAGAAATTAGAGTACAGGTTGCCAGGGGCCAAGGTGGGGGTAGGAAATGGGGAGTTAATGCTTAGTTGGTACAGAATTTCTATTTGGGGTGATGGAAAAGTCATGTTAATGGATAGTAGTGATGGTGGCACAACATTGTGAACATAATTAACAGCACTGAATTATATATTTAAATGTATTTAAGAGGGGAAACTTTAGGTTGTAAATATGTTACTAGAATAAAAACTT
>PVKH010050444.1:0-10000 GCA_004027955.1 Chaetophractus vellerosus
TTTTTGTGTTATTCTGTGTCTGCTTTGTCTCCCCCCACTGCGGGGATGTGCTGAGTCAGCTCACCGGTGAGCAGCAGCCTTGCCCACTTGCGGGGGCTTGCCCCGCTGGTGGGCGACTCTGCTGTGCTTGCGGGCGGCTCCGTTCTGCTCGTGGGTGACTTGCCTTGCCCGTGGCGGCTTTTGCCCTGCCCACAGCAGCTCTGCCCCGCCCACGGTGGCCTGCCCCCTCAAGGCAGTCTGCCCCACTTGGAGAGGCCCCCGGGAACTGAACCCGGGGCCCCCCATGTGGTGCACCAGCGCCTTATCCTCTGGGCGACAGCCGGCCCCTCTGTCTTTTTAATAGTGGTCATTCTGATAGCTGTGAAACGATATCTCATTGTAGTTTTGATTTGCATTTCCCTAATCATTAGTGATATTGAGTGTTTCTTCATGTGTTTTTTTGACAATTGTATTTCTTCTTTGGGCAAACATCTATTCAATCTTGCCCATTTTTAAATTGGGTTGTTTGTCTTTTTATTGTTGAGTTGAAACATCTCATTATATATCCTGGATATTAAACCCTTTTCAGATATGTGATTTCCAAATATTTTCTCCTATTGAGTTGGCTGCCTTTTCACCCTTTTGACAAAGTCCTGTGAAGTGTATAAGTGTTTAATTTTGAGGAAGTCCCATTTATCTATATTTTCATTTGTTGCATATGTTTTGGGTGTAAGGTCCAAGAAACCACCATCTTGAAGATGTTTCCCAACAATTTCTTCTGGTAGTTTTATGGTCATGGCTTTTACATTTAGGCCTTTGATCCATTTTGAGTTGATTCTTGTATAGGGGTGAGATAGGGGTCCTCTTTAATTCTTTTGGTTATAGACATCAATTGTCCCAGGACCATTTGTTGAAGAGACTGTTTTGTCCCCTTAACATAAACTTGGTAGGTTTGTCAAAAACCAGTTGACTGTATAGGTGAGGGTTTATTTCTGGGTTCTCGATTCTATTCCACTGATCAGTGTGTCTATCTTTATGCCAGTACCATGCTGTTATGACCACTGTAGCTCTCTTATATGATTCAAGATCAGGCAGAGAAACTCCTCCCATGTTGCTTTTCTCTTTTAGAATGCTTTGGCTATTCGGATGCATTTTCCCTTCCAAATGAATTTGGTAATTACCTTTTCTGATTCTGTAAAGTAAGCTGTTGGGATTTTGATTGGTATTGCATTGAATCTATAAATCAGTTTTTGTAAGATTGACATCTTCATGATATTTATTCTTCCAATCCATCAACATGGAATGTCTTTCCATTTGTTTAGGTTTTTTAAAATTTCTTTTAACATTGTTTTGTAGTTTTCTGCATGTAGGTCTTGTACTTCTTTGGTTAAATTAATTCCTGGGTATTTGAGTCTATTTGTTGCTATTGAGAGTGGAATTTCCCCCCTCATTTCCTTCCCAGGTTGTTCAGTACTGGTGTAGAAAAACATTACTGATTTTTGCATGTTGATCTTTTATCCTGTCACTTTGCTGAACTCATTTTTAGCTCAAGTAACTTTGTCATGGATACTTCAGGATTTTCTAAGTACAGGATCATGTCATCCACAAACAGTGAGAGTTTTACTTCTTCTTTTTCAATTTGGATGCCTTTAATTTTTTGTTTTGTCTAATTGCCCTAGCTAGAACTTCTACAATATTGAATAACAATGGCGACAGTGGGCAGCCTTGTTTTGTTCCCGATCTTAGAGGGAAAGCTTTCAACCTTTCCCCATTGATTACCATGTTGGCTGTGGGCTTTTCATATATGCCTTTATCATATTGAGGAATTTTCCTTCTATTTCTATTATTTGAACTGTTTTTATCAAAAAAGGATGCTGGATTTTTTTGAATGCCTTTTCTGTATCGATCGAGATGATCATGTGTTTTTTCCCTTCAATTTGTTAATGTGATGTATTTCATTGATTGATTTTTCTTATGTTGAACCAGCCTTGCATGCCAGGAATAAATCTCACTTGGTCATGATGTATAAGTCTTTTGATATGCTGTTGGATTCGATTTGCAAGTATTTTGTTGAGAATTTCTGCATCTGTATTCATTAGGTTGGTCTGTAATTTTCTTTTCTTGTAGTATCTTTATCTGGCTTTGGTATTAGGGTGATGTTGGCTTCATAAAATGTGTTGGGTAATTTTCCCTTCTCTTCAATTTTTTGGAAGAATTTAAACAGGATTGGTGTGAATTCTTTTCAAAATGGTTGGTAGAATTCACCTGTGAAGCCATCTGGTCCTGGACTTTTCTTTGCTAGGAGATTTTTGATGTTGGATTCAATCTCCTTAAATGTGATTGGTTTGTTAAGTTCTTGTATTTCTTGTAGCATCAATGTAGGTTGTTTGTGCATTTTTAGGAATTTGTCCATTTTATCTAGCTTGTCTAGTTTGTTGGCATACAGTTTCTCATAATATCCTCTTATCCTTTTTGTTTCTTTGGGGTCAGTTGTGACTTCTCCCCTTTCATTTCTGATTGTATTTATTTGCATCTTCTCTCTTTTTTTCTTTGTTAGTCTAGCTAGGGGTTTGTCAATTTTATTGATCTCAAAGAACCAGCTTTTGGTTTTTTGATTTTCTCTATTGTTTATTTATTTTTGTTGTTGTTGTTGTCCTCAATTTCATTTATTTCTGCTCTAATCTTTATTATTTCTTTCCTTCTGCTTGCTTTGGGATTGGTTTGCTGTTCTTTTTCTAGTTTCTCTAGCTGTTCAGTTAAGTCTTTGAGTTTAGCTCTTTCTTCTTTATTAATATAGGCATTTAGGGCTTTAAATTTCCCTCTCAGGACTGCCTTCACTGTATCCCATAAGTTTTGATACGTTGTGTTCTTGTTTTCATTTGTCTCAATATATTTACTGATTTCACTTGCAATTTCTTCTTTGACCCACTGATTAGTTAGGAGTGTGTTGTTCAGCCTCCACATATTTACGAATTTACTTTTTTCCTGTCTATTGTTGATTTCCAGTTTCATTCCATTATGATCTAAGAAGCTGCTTTGCATAATTTCAATTTTTTAATATTTATTGAGAGCTGCATTATGCCCTCACATGTGGTCTAGTAGATGGAACTCTTTGGCAGCTCTCGGTTCAATGCCTGGTCAGAGTTTATTTGTTGCAACACAGACCAGATCAATGTGATAGAGCTTCCTGTCTGGAGGCTATGAGCCTTGTAATTCAAACTTTCTCTGAGACAGTTCTCCAGCCTTCTCTGGCAACCCCTCTCTTTTCCTGGGTCAGAAATATTTCCACTCCCCTCTGAGTCCTCAGCAATCAGTCCCTGTTAGTAGAAGAGGAGATTGGGAGGGTTGTATATCTTTAGCCCCTTGCCTTGCCAAACAATGGCACAGCCCCACCTGGCCTGGAAGGGCTCCTGGGACACAACAGATCAAATTTGTGAATCAAAAGCTGAGTCAGCCTTAGGTTGTGTCCCTCTTTCTCCCCTTTCCTGGGGTGTCCTCAACAATTGGTCCCAGCTAGAAAAGAGGGAGATTGTGAGATTTGGATTTCTCCAGTCCTTTGCTGGCTCCCAGGGCAAACCACTGTGTGGTCCCACCTGGCCTGGAAGGGCTGGTGGGACACAGCAGACCAAATTTGTGGGTCAGAAGCTGAGTCAGCCTTAGGCTGTGTCCCTCTCTCTCCCCTTTCCTGGGGTGGTAGATCCCTGGAACTCCCTTTGTCTGTAGTCGCAGGCCCAGAGGCCTGAGAATTTTAAAATGTCTTTAGTGTGGGGGATGGTGCTAGCAGCAGCCACTGGTTTTATGTCACAGTTCTGTTGTAGTGATTTCCCTCCTTTGTCCCTCTCTCCTCTGGGTAGTGTCCAGCCTTCGCCTGGTGTCCTAAACCCTAGAAGATCTGTTTCTAGGCTGTTTCAGCCTGTCCTTTCATTATCCTTTTGATATATACAAGGTCAGTAGTGATATCCCCTATTTTATTCCTGATATTGGCAATTTGTGTCTTCTCTTTTATTTTGGTATTACTAGAGATTTGTCAATGATATTTTCAATGGATCAATTCTGTTTCATTGATTTTCTCATATTTTTCTGTTTTTAATATTTTTCCTGCTTTCATCTTTAGTTTTCCTTTTGTCTTCTTGTTTTGAATGAATTGCCCTTCTTTTTTGTAGGTTATTGAAGTGGGAGCTTAGATTATTGATTTGAGACTTCCTCTTTTCTAATGTATGAATTTAGTGCTATAAATTTCCCTCTCAGTACTGCCTTAGTTGTATCTCATATATTTTGATGTGGTTTATTTTCATTCAGTCCAATGTAGTTTTGTTTTCCCTCGAGACTTTCTTATTGACCCCTGGATTACGTAGAAGTGTGTTGTTTAGTTTCCAAATTTTCCTGTTATTGATTTGTAGTCTGATTCAGTTGTGGCTATAGAACATGCTCTGCTCTGAATAAGTTAATTAAAATTTTTTTGAGGTTTGTTTTATGGCCCAGGTTATGATTTATCTTGGTGTGTCTTTAATGGGCACTTAAAAAGAATAGATATTCTTTTGTTTTTGGCTCCCATGCTCTAGAAAGGTTGATTTGATACTGTTGGTTGATGGTGTTGTGTTCTTCTATATCATTGCTGATATTTTATTTAGTTGTTCTATCAATTGTTGAGAGAGGGGTATTGAAGTCTCCAACTATAATTGTGGATTTCTCTTTTTCTCCTTTTGGTTCTATCAGTTTTGGCTTCACATATTTTTCAGCTTTGTTGTTTAGTGCATACACATTTAGGATTACTATGTCTTTTTGGTGGGTCAAACCTGTTGTTATTATATAAAGTTCCTTTCTGTCTCTGGTAATTTTCTTTGCTCTGAAACATCCTCGAGCTGATATTAATATAGCCATTCCTGCTTTCCTTTGTTTAATATTTGCATGATAAATCATTTTCCATCTTTTGCTTTCAATCTGCCTATATTGTTATATTTAATGTGAGTTTCTTATAGACAGCGTATAGTTGAGTAATTTTTAGTCCACTTTGTCGATCATAGTTTAATTGATATATAGACAATTTTCATTTAATGTAATTATTAATATTTTAAGGCTTAAGTTTGCCATTTTATTCTTTTGTTTTATGCTTATTCTGTTTTTGTTTCTCAGTTTTCTTTTTCCTGCCATTCTGTGGGTTAATTGAAGACATTTTAGAGTTCTATTTTGATTTGGAGTGTATCTCTTTGTATAACTTTTTTTAGTGGTCATTCTAGGTGTTATAATATATATATAACTTATGGAAGTCTTTTGGCATCATCATTTGACCAGTTTGAATGCCGCATAGAAAGCTTTCCCTCTTTTATTTCTCTCTCTCAACTCCCATTTATAATATACTTATCTTAAATATTCCCTCTACCTACATTTAGAACCACACAAGACTGTGTTATAATTTTGCTTCAACCATCAAACATAATTTAGAAAACACAAGAGGAGAGAGAAAGTGTATTTGTCAGCCAAAGGGGGGCTGATGCAAAACACCAGAAATTGGTTGGCTTTTATAAAGGGTATTTATTTGTGGTAGAAGCTTACAGTCACAAGGTCAGAAAAAGTAGATTAGTTCCCTCACCAAACTCTATAGCCATATGTTGGAGCAAGATGGCTTCCAGTCTTTGGGGGGGGGGCGGGGGGGGCAATCAGCCTTCCTCTTCCTCTTAAGGCTCCCTGGTTCTAGCTTCTTCCAATATCAGCTGTAGGCTGGGATAAGTCTCATCTGTCTCCCCAGGGCTTGTTTCTCTCCAGGCTCAGCTGCTCAGGGCTCTGGTCTCTGCAGCTGCCAACTATCAGGTGAATGGCTCATCTCTCTTCCCGGGGCCACAGGATCCTGTCTAATGAACTGTCTCTCTTCCTCTGTGTTCTCTTACTCTGTGCATTTACTTCCCAGGGCTCCAGCATCAAAAACTGCAACTCTCCCCTTTGCCATGTCATTTTTCCTGTGCGTCCCCGCCACCAAGGGGGCATGGTTTTGATGTCCTATTGATGTGACCTAATCAAAGCACTAATCATAATTTAATCAAGTAAAAGTGAAACCTCTGAATCTAATACAATCAAATACACCCAGAGGAATAGACTGGTTTACAAACATAACCCAGTATCTATTTTTGGAATTCATAAACAATATCAAACTGCTACAGAAAGCTTTTTTAACCATAGTTTTGCTGACTTGTTTGTTTTTCCTTCCTGATGTTCCAAGGCTCCTTCTTTTATAGTTTCCTTTCAATTTAGAGAACGTCATTTAACTGTTCTTTTAAGGTAGCTCTGCTGATGACAAATTCTTAGTTTTCCTTCATCTGAGAATGTCTTGATTTCCCTTTCATTCCTGAAGGATATTTTTGCTGGGTATAGGATTCTGGATTGATAGTTCTTTTCTTTCAGCACTTGAAAAATACTGTGTCACTTCCTTCTGGCCTTAATGGTTTATGATAAGAAATCTATCATTTGAATGATTTTATCTCTGTAGGTAAGGTGCTATTTTTCTCTGACTGCTTTCAATATTTTTTCTTTATCTGTAGCTTTCAGAAGTTCAATTTTGATGTTTCTTGGCATGGATTTCTTTGGGCTTAATCTGTTTGAGGGTCACTTAGGTTTTTGAATCTGTAGGTTTATGTCTTTTGGCAAATTTGGGAAGTTTTCACCCATTAGTTCTTTGAGTACTTTTGTCAGCCCTGCTGTCTTTCTCCTCTCCTTATAGAACTCGGATGACAAAAATGTTAGCTCTTTTTTTTTTTTTAATATATAGCACCATAGTTCCTGAGGCTCTATTTATTTTTTTCAGTCTATCTTCTTTCTATTCTTCAGAATGTGTAATTTCTATTGTTATGTCTTCCAGTTCACTGATTCTTTCCTTGTCCTTTCCATTCATTGTTAAGTCCATCCACTGAACTTTTTATTTTGTTATTGTATTTTTCAGTTCTAAAATTTCCAATTGTTTCTACTTTATGCCTTCTTTTTCTTTGCTGAGACTTTCTATTTCTTTGCTGGGGCTTTCTATTCATTTGTTTTAAGTGTGTTTGTAATTGCTCTTTGAAGCATTTTTATGATGGATGATTTAAAACCTTAGATAATTCTAACCTCTCTGTCATCTCAGTTTTGGCAAATATTGATTATTTTTATTCATTCTGTTTGAGATCTTCCTGGCTCTTGAATGAAGAGTGAATTTTTGATTGAAGTCTCAACTTTTTATAAATGTTTGAAACTCTGGATCTTATTTAAACCTTCTCTTTTAGCTGGCTTTCTGTGATCTCACTATGTCAAGGGAAGGTGATAGGCATCATCTCTTTGCTTCCAGATGGAGGTAGAAGTTCAGGTTCTTCACTTCGCCTCCCTTAACACCCAAGTGCAGGGGATCCTCCTTACTAGTGAGTGAATATGGGAGTTCTGCCTCCCTACCAGGTCTTCACTAACACTATAGTGAGGGTAGCCTTTTTTTTTCTGGGAGATGGTGAAAGTCCTGACTCTCCACTAGGCCTACTCTGATACCACCCCAGCAGGGAGGGGGAGGTATGACTTGTTACTGCCAGGTGCAAGTGGAAGTCCAGGTTCTCCATGATATTACTCCATATCCAGTAATATTACTGGGTGAGACCTTGTTACCAGACACTGGGGAAAAAATCCCAGCTCTCTACTTGGCCTTCTCTGATATCATCCTGGTATAGGTTGATATGCCAGGTCATTGCAGCTTGGTAAGGGTAGAAGTCTAGATTTCCCATTCAGCCTTTGCTGGTGTGGGTGTGGGTGGGACCATAGTTTTTTCTGTGGTATTTGGCTGGAGTGGTCATTGTCTAAAAGTTTTCTGTCTTGCTATGTTGCCACTTTCTTGATCGTTTGTTGAGAGAGAATAAGCTTATTTTCCTGTGTCCATCTGTATTTCTTGGTTGCTGGCTTCTTCACCTCCAAATCTGGGATGTATGAGGCAAAAAGAAAAATCTTTCCTGGGGCCTCTAGCTGATCTGCATTCTCCTCGCTACCTTTCAGAGTCTCCTTATATTTATTTCGTATATAATGTAAGTGTTTTTAGTTGTACTTAGGAGGAGGAATAGAGAAATGAAACAATCTTCCTGGAAGTGGAAGTTGTTGAGCATTTCTTTGTGGGAAGATTTTGGATTGATTCACTTGCTTTAATGGTTTTAATACTATTCAGTTGTCTATTTTTAAAAAAAGTCAGTTTTGGAAAGTTTTTCTAAAATTTGCCCATTTCATCTAAAGTTAAGATTTTGTTTTGTCATAAAGTTATTCCTAATAGCCTCTTATCTTAATGCCTGTAGGAGCTATAGCTATAGCCACTTTCTTTCCTCACATTGCTTATTTGTGTTTATATTTACCCCAGTTTTTTTTCTTGATTGACATCGATGAGATTTATCAACTTTGGTGTTTTCAAAGAACCATCTTTTGGCTTTGTTGATCCTATTTGTTTTTTATTTTATCAATTTCTGCTCTTTAACTTTCATGGTTTCTTTATTCCTAGTTTTTTTTTCAGTGAATTTTGTTCTTCTTTTTCTAACTTCTTGATATAGATGCTTAGTTTTTTGCATTTTAGTCTTTTCATGGTTAATCTTTTCCTTCCTTTTGCTTTCACCTTTTCTGTATTTTTATGTTTCATATATATTAAAAACTGCCATAGCTGGAATTGTAAAACCCAATTTGACTGTCTGTGTCTTTTAACTATATTTAGTCTATTTACATCAAATGAACTAAATTTATCTGGATTTAATCTACTAGTTTATTTTCTATTTTTCTTGATCCATTTTTCTCATTTTTGCTGCCTTCTGCATTATGCCTTATCATACTGTTTTCTTGTAACTGTTAAGTCATATGTTATGAAAATATATCCCCCAGACTACAATTTACCTTTTTGTTTCTTAATAGTGTCTTTTAAGAACAAAATATTTTAATATTTTAGGTTTGATGAAATCCAGTTTGTTTTTTAATACTTAAAAATTTTGATTTCCAACTGTCCATTGTATATAGGACTAAAGTTGATTTTTGTATGTTGGCTTTGTATCCTCTGACCTTGTTAGACTATCTTATTAGCTTTAGTAGTTTTTTTGTAGATTACTTAGGATTTTCTACATAGACAATCATGCTGTCTGCTAATAAAGACAGTTTTATTCCTTCCTTTCCAATCTGTATACTTTTAATTATTTCTTTTGATATATTGCACTGGCTAGGACCTCCAATACTATGTTAAGCAGAAGTGATAAGAGCAGGCTTTCTTTCCTCATTCCCAATTATATCAGTCATGGTTCAATTAGAAGACCAAATCTATACAAAAAAATTGAACAGCAAAAGTTTATATAAAGAATTGCTAACTACTATCAGGTGGTTAACTACTAAAAGGGGATAAAGAGGATTCTATGAAGTCCAGAAGGACCAAGTGCAAAAAGATGTTAACATCTCTATGTAGAGGAAGCATGGACAATGAATGAACTAAGGACTTAGGAAGAATGCTCCTTAACTGCTCCCCCCTCCATGAAAGTTGAAATTCAAGCCACTTTAAAGAGGGCATAGGGGGGCCGGCTGTAGTCCAGTTGGTAGGGCACTGGTTTACCACATGGGAGGCCCCAGGTTCAGTCCCCAGGCCTCCTCAAACGGGCAGACCGCCTTGAGAAGGCAAGCCAATGTGGGCGGGGCATGCCGCCGCAGGCAAAGGCAAGTCCCCGTGGACAAAAAGGCAAGCTTCCGTGGGCAAAGGCAAGCCCCTACGAGCAAGGGCGAGCCTCCGCAAGCAGGCGGGCCACCGCGCTGGTGAGCTGACTCGGCAGGTTGCCCCAGCAGGGGGAGACAAGCAGACACAGAGGAACACAGAGAAAAATGAACACAGCAAGAACAAGCAGAAGGGGGTATGTATAATAAAAAAAAATCATATTAAAAAAAAAAAGAGGGCATAGGTATCCTAGGAATACATAGTCTGCTAGTGGTGAAGAAACATATCAGAGAGAACAAGTCACAGCTGGTATGTGGAAGTGGTTTGCCAGCTGGGGAGATAGTTGCCCGAGGGAAT
>PVKH010050448.1:0-10011 GCA_004027955.1 Chaetophractus vellerosus
CCCCTATGATGTCTTTTAAAACTGACAAAGATTTCACTATATAAGTACCTAGGGAATGATATATCATGACTGAGAGCTAAGTTGTTAAGGCTGCCAAAAGGTAAAAATTAAATTTTTAATGTCTCAGTTGATACTATAAAGTACATCTAGATTTGCTCAGTGTAGCTAGGAAATACTCTTTAAATAATAAACTTTTAAGAAAATCATTATAACAATGAAAACACCCCACAAATCCAGTTATATGGTACATATTTGGATTTCATTTGCTGATGATAAATATCTCAATTTTTTTTCTAGGAAATTTTACCTGGATTGTTTTTAGGCCCGTATTCATCTGCTATGAAGAGCAAGGTATGAACGTTAGGTTAGGTTCAACAAGGGATTTTATTAACCAACTTTTCTGGGATAAGTTTTTCTAGTAGTTAGAGATCTATTTTAGGAAGTCTAAATTGAAAGCCACAGATGATCACACATGAGTTCTTATATTTTATTTTTCTCATGAAATCCATGTGTTTGAAAAATTTACTCCACCAAATAATTGATCTTTATTTATTCTCTAAAATATTAGACATCTCTTAGTAATTAGTAACGGCTAATCATAGTGTCTGGACAATATGAGATATAATTAAAGCCCAAAATAAGGAAATTTAGCAATTTAGTTACATTTTCCTTATCAAGGATAAGTGTGCATGTGTGTTTATGTATGTATTTTAATTAAAAGTGACTCAAATCTCACTTCTGTTTTTGCAGACTTTAGAGTTCTCGGTGCTCCAGGTTGGCAAACATTGCACTGTGTAAATGTCCTGTATAGTCAAACTAAATTAATAGGCTTTTCAGTTACATAGTTAAAATGGATAGAATATCATTTTAATATATGTAGTAATGTTGCCCCTTCCCAGAGGATTTAATCCATGCTAATATTTCTTTGCTTGTGAAAATGCTACAAATTGTCCGGTACCTTGGCTATTTAGAAGTCAGTATATTTAAATTGTGATATGATATCTATCTACAGTAGCTTTTGTAATAACTGTGGAGTCTTAAATATGCATAATGTAACTTGATATATTTACAAATTTTAGGACATTAGAAGTTTTTAAAGTTAGAATCACTCCTTAAACTAGAAGGTATTTTGACTATTGAGCTGTGACACAAGAGTAACCCTGGTCATTTCGATGGCCTTACACAGCTAGATTGGAAAGGTGGGGAGTTAGTAAAAATATTAGGTAAAAGTTAACTATGGAAAACTGACACTTTTAAATGATAAATATAAACAAAGTTATTGCCCAAATACTATAGTATTCACAAAATATAGATGATTTGCTTTTTCTATTCCCACTGCACTTTATAATTATACTTATTATAGTATTTATCACATTACAAGTATTTGTTTACAAGTCTGTCTTCTCACAACTGCTTCTCCCTCTTTTCTACCATGGTTTTATTAGACTTAGGAAAAGGACCTTATTTCTTCTTTGGCAAAATTTGATATATCCCACTCTGAGTCACCATAGGATAGCCTATATTTCTTTTTCTAACTTAACATTATCTTTCATCAAAAATAGTAATAATAATAATAATGGACGTAAAGAAACTTTAGGGAATAAACTTTTCGAAGCCTCATTCTCTTAGGCCTTTCATTACATTCAAGTACAGTTTTAATGAAAGCAACAAATTTAGGTTCTTTGTAACTAAACTATTTCTTTTTGTAAATTTCTCTATTGTTTGTAGGTATTGGATAAAGGGTCATAATTTACTTTATATAAAAAAAAATCCATTGAAAAGTACAAAATATTCTGTTTGCTATTACCTTTGGGTTCTATTTTGAGGTTTATTTTTTTATTTAGTAATATTCTAATTTGCTTTCATGCTTGATAAAACAGGTTTTTATTTATAATTATAGATGTCATCTTGTAGTTTCTCACATTAATAAAATAGATACAAAAATTCCATCATAGATCAGAGAGTTTAAATGAAAGAATGAACATTGAATTAATCATTTTAGAGGTTGACGTAAATGTGAATAAGATACATTGATGATTAATCCTACCCTAAATACTTATTTCCGTTAAGGATGTACTTAAGAAATATAAAAATGACTGAATTCTAATCTATGCCAGACATAGGAAAACTTGCTGCAGAAATTAACATTTAAAACTTTTGAAAACCATATTAATTTTTCCTTACTCTATCTCATGATTATTTATTTATTTATTTTTAACTATCAGTGACTTTTAGTATAATCACTGTGTTGGACATTCATCACCACAAAAAATTTTAGAAAAATTTCATTACTCCAAAAAGAAAAACTTCATACCTTAGCAGTCACCTCTCAATCCCTCTATCCTTTCCCAGCCCTACATAACCACCAATCTAATTCCATCTTTATAAATTAATTTTTATTTACATTTTATATAAATGGAATCATACAATATGTAATACTTTCTTTCAGTTAGCAATGTTTTTTTTTTTTTACCTGATGGTAACATAATGTAACTAACATACATAACATTTGTTCAGTTTCAAAGACAGACAGACATAAGAAAACTTGCTGCAGAGATTAACATTTAAAGCTTTTGAAAACCATATATATTTCTCTTTATTAATATTCATGAATTATTTGTACTACTCTTTTGGACTATTTAATGGAGAAAGTGGGAATTAAATATATAGGGCTATAAGCTGGAAGTGTCTTAGAAAATACAAGGTCTGTTAATCTGATACCTCTCAGTAGCACGATTTGTTCATTCATTGGAGTTGACATTTTTAACTTTAGAATTTTAAAACTGAAAGGTTGATTTGCATCACTGAATTGTATGAATAAATTATTGTTTGTAGTAGAAAAAAGCATACTAGAAGGAGTGGTAGATAGAGATTTGTGCACTGGTATTGTTATTAAGTAGGTTAGGTGATGCTGAATTTTTAGTAATTTAATTATTCTCTCCTAGTAGTCCCCCTCTAAAGAACAAAGGTTATAGTCCAAAAGCTTGGGCTATCATGTCATGTTTTTTACCACTATTAAAAATCAGGTTTCCCTGCACCTTGATCTTCTAGATACAATTCCCCTCCCTATAGGCATCTACCATTATCTCTTCCTGAGTATCCTTCCAGAGTTAGATGTTGCATATACAAGCATAATCCTATATATAAACTTTCATTTTGTTTTTGTGTTTTATACTGAATTTCCCAAGTAGATTTTCAGATCCCATCTAGCTCTGAAATTATAGATATATATATATCTTTTTTAACCTTTTCAGTACATTTAGTATATTTTGATTCATTGAATTATCTTGCTAATTACTTCAGTTATATTTTTATAAAATTAGCTTTAATCAACCATGCTTAAGGCTCAGATGTAGCTTTATTATTTCTAATGTTGAGTCTTATGTGTTTTCAAAGAGCTGTGTTATAGTAAGATTGTTTACTATTTTAAACTATTTCTCTCCTTTCTCTCCCTTCTCCTCCTTTTTATAGCTACCTATACTACAGAAACATGGAATAACCCATATAATATGCATAAGACAAAATATTGAAGCAAACTTCATTAAACCAAACTTTCAGCAATTATTTAGGTAAGAATTTTTGCTATGATTTGTGTTGAGGGTAGCAAAGTAGGTAGTGTTTTTATTTTAAGTTTATTTTATACTATCAGACTTTATTCTGTACCTATCTATTTTGTTTACATGGGCCATACAATTCATAATTTAAAAAATAAATTTCATTAAGAATGTTTAAAATAGATAATTCATGCATATTATACAGAATTCAAAAGGTAGAAAAGAATGCATACTAAAAAGCAGGTTTCCCCTGCTTTTTACAATTCTTCTCCCTATAGGCATCCACCATTACCGCTTCCTGAGTATCCTTCCAGAGTTATGTGTTGCATATACAAGCTTAGTCCTATATATAAACTTTCATTTAGTTTTGTGTTTTACACTGAATTTTTTTTTTTTACCTTATATTTTATGGGTATTAGTTCATATCAGTAAATGTAGAGCTGCCTTATGTTTTTTATTTGCATAGTAATCCATTTTATGGCTATTCTAAAATGTATTCAATCAATCAGTCTCCTATTGATGGACATTTAGTTTGTTTCCAAACTTTTGCTTATATAGCTTATAATGAGTATCCTACTGCATTATATAAGATTCTGTCTCTAGGATAAGTTTATAGACATGGAATTGCTGCATCAAAGAATATGAGCATTTTATTTTATTTTATTTTGTTTTGTTTTGTTTTGAGTATTTTAAAGTATAATCGATGTTGCAGACTGCCATCCAGAGAGTTGTATCAATTTACTTCCCTCTCTCAAGTGTTTGAGAGTGACTTTTCTTAGTACCTCACCAACACAGATTATAAAACATTTTTTATTTTTCCCAATCTGATGGAGTAAAATTGGTGTCTCATGTGTATTAAAATGAGTAAGGTTATGCATCCAATGTTTTCTGATTTTCTTTATTTTAACTTCATTTATCAAATAAAGAGTATATTATACATACATGGTAGAAAAGTCAAAGTGTACATCAAGGAAATCTCTTATCTCCTCGAAATCCAGCCACCCTGCTTCTCTCCTGAAAGGCAGCTACTATTAATTCTCCCTTGAATATCTTTCTAGGAAGATATATTCAATTCTTTTTAATATTAAATAATTTTTAATATATGTTTTTATATAGAAAAAACATTAAAAGTAATGCTAAATAAATAAAAAAATAAGAAAAAAAATGTAATGCTAACCAATTTATAGAGTCAATGCAAAATCTATCAGCCTACTTTACAGACTTAGAAAAGGCAATTACCAAATTCACTTGGAAGGGAAAGTACACCCGAATAGCCAAAAGCAATCTAAAAAAGAACGACATGGGAGGAATTTCACTGCTTGACCGTGAAACATTACAAAGTTACAGTGGTCAAAACAGCATGGTACTGGCATAAAGATATAGACATCGATCACTGGAATAGAATTGAGAATCCAGAAATAAACCCTCACCTATATGGTCAACTGGTTTTTGACAAATCTACCAAGTCCATGTTAACGGGACAAAACCGTGTCTACAACAAATGGTTCCGGGACACCTGGATATTTATAACCAATAGAATGAAAGAGGACCCCTACCTCACTCCCTGTACAAGAATCAACTCAAAATGGATCAAATACCTAAATATAAAAGCCAGGACCATAAAACTACTAGAAGAAAATGTAGGGAAACATCTTCAAGACCTTGTAGTAGGTGGTAGTTTCTTGGACCTTACACCCAAAGCACGCGCAACAAAAGAAAAAGTGGATAAATGGGACCTCCTCAAAACTAAAAACTTTTGCACCTCACAGGACTTTGGCAAAAGGGTGATAAGGCAGCTGACTCAATGGGAGAAAGTATTTGGAAATCACATGTCCAATAAGGGTTTAATATCCAGGATATATAAAGAGATGTTGCAACTCAACAATAAGAAGACAAACTACCCAAATAAAAAATGGGCAAAATACTTGAATAGACATTTGTCCAAAGAAGAAATACAAATGGCAAGAAAACACATGAAAAAATGCTGAGCATCACTAATAATTAGGGAATTGCAAATCAAAACTGCAATGAGATATCATTTCATACCTATCAGAATGGCCACAATTAAAAAGACAGAGAACTACAAGTGTTGGAGAGGATGGGGAGAGATAGGAACACTTATTCACTGTTGGAGGGAATGCAGAATGGTACAGCCACTGTGAAGGACTGTTTGGCATTCCTAAAGAAGTTGATTATAGACTTGCCACGTGACTCTGTAATACTACTACTGGACATATACCCAGAAGATCTGAGAGCAGTGACACGAATAGACATCTGCACACCCATGTCCATAGTGGCATTATTCACAATTTCCAAAAGTTGGAAACAACCCAGGCATCCGTCACTCGATGAATGGTGTATTCACAGGATGTAATATTATGCAGCTGTAAGAAGAAATGAAGTCGTGAAGCATATGACAACATGGATCAACCTGGAGGACATTCTGTTGAGTGAAGCAGGCCGGACACAAAAGGACAAATACTGTAAGATTGCGTGACTGTGACCCAAATATATTGTGTAACATTGTATGATTTTTAAAACAAATTATATGTATCCAGTACATTTAATTGAGAAATGTATGTTTTTATTTAACTGTATTTTCAAGTTAAAATAAAATAATGCTTGTATTTATTGTTTTGTACTAATGTATGTAGCCATATCATTGTTATAGAATGAGCTCCCTCCAAGATTGACTACATGAATAAAACAGCAAAGGGCAAAGCTATGTATTATACCTCCAATGTGTTTTAAAATATATATAAATATATATTAGGCATATATATTCTTATATATGCAAAGAAAATTTCTGGAGTAATGGACTAGAAATTTCATAGTGGTTGCTTCTGAGAAAGGAAATTTAGGGTCTGGGATGATAGAGGGATCTATTTTTCTTTATGTATGCTTTGATACTATTAAAATATTTTACCATGTGCATGTATTTTTCAGTTAATAAAAATTAGTTTTTTTAAAAATGTAGTTTAATATAAAATGTATTGTTTTATTTTGTAATTGTAGAGGAAATACTTGTTCTTTTTGGATATTTTGGGAAATACAGAATGACAACAAGAAAAATATTTTAAAATCATCCATAATTCCACAATCCAGAGAAAACACTTTAACATTTTTGTATATTCCTTTCTAAATCTTTGTTGTGTATATATATATATGTATACAGACATAAACACTTATGTATACTAAAGAAAATGAGAATGTTGTATTTTAAAATACCACATTCTAGGGAAGCGTATGTGGCTCAATCACTTGGGTGCCCGCCTACCAGATGGGAGGTCCTGGGTTCGGGTTCCTGTGCCTCCTAAAAGAAGACCAGCAGATGCTGCCTCCCTATACAACAGAGCTAGACACTGCCTCCTGATGCATCAGAGCTAGAGGCCACCCCTGCCACAACAGAGCTAGACACTGCCTCCTGCTGCAACAGAACTACACACTGCCTCCGCCGCAAGGAGCAGCCAGCAGACAAAGCAGCCCGGGGGAATGGATGTGGCTCAACTCGTTGGGCTCTCCCCTCTCATGTGGGAAATCCCGGGTTCGGTTCCTGGTGCCTCCTGGAGAAGGCGAGCAAACAAACAAGGAGCAGAGGAGTGAACCATCTGGGGGAAGGCGGGCATAAATAAAGTAAATTAAAAAAAAATTTTTTTTTTAAATAAAAAGAATTTTTAAAATATCACATTCTATACATTTCTAATTTGTATAGAATTTTTGTTTTTAGTTATTAATGTTCTGGGTGCAGGTTCTTTATCTTAAAGGAAAGACCCTTTCTTCTTAGACTTAGAATACAGACTTCTTATAGATTGATAGTTCTACGAGTAGTTCTTGACATTCAAAGTGGCATGCAGGAAAATGTTTGAGTTTGACTCGGATTTAACTTTTTTCACCCTGAAGTGGTATTGTGTATAACATCTAAGTCTACTTTTATAGTTTATGATAAAGTCATTGTTAGAATCCTTACGTTTATATTGGATTTTCCTCAGATCCTGAGCTTCACCTTCTCTGTGATAAGGCCTGAATTTATTAAAGTTATTTTTTTACCACCTAAATGATTATTAAATAACTGTAATTTTTAAAGCAAAATTGACCTTAATTTCATAACTCAATTAGTCAGTTAATTACCTATAGTTGTGTTAGTAAATAGGTAATCCTCAATAGGTTAGTAATGGAAGTTTTTATTTAAAAAAATAATAATAAAGATAAAAAAGAAATAGTTTTTCACAAAATAAGCCTAAGTGTAAAATTCCAGGACAGGTGGTCTCTTAGCTGCTTTTTTTCCCCTGAAGATTAGTTCAAACCACACACATTTGACTCTTGGTTCCAACAGACCATTACCTTCTGTTTTTATGAGTGCTTCCTCCTTCAGTCTTTGGACCTTCATCACAATTGTTCTCTGTAGAGGTTGTGTGGAGGAGTCACAGGGCCACATAGAAAAGAAAATAGTCCTAGGAAAGTTGTTTAAAATAGAAGAATAACAGTAAGGATGAAAAAGACGTATTATCTTAATATATTTTCTGGGTCTTCCTGTTTGGGGTTTTTCTAGTTTAAGAAGATGGATTTATTTATATTAAAATAAGAGAAATGTTAACATGTTATTTAAGGCTTTAAATGCTGTGTCTTCAAATAACATAAAATCTATGACCCTGTTCTTGAGAATTTGAGACTTTGAAAGTTGTTTTGCATTCTTTTCATGGTTTCCAAGAAATTTTCAGTTAAATTTTTTCTATGTAAAGAAAATGTTATCCCAAATTATACTAATCACAGAAACACTCTATTTTCAGATATTTAGTCTTGGATATTGCAGATAATCCAGTTGAAAATATAATACGTTTTTTTCCTATGGTCAGTATCAATATTTTAATATCATTAATTTATTATTTTATTTATTTTTTATGATTTGATATCTTAATTGTGGTTTTAATTGCCTATACTTTGGTTTGTTTTGATTGAACTTGTGGGATTATTTTTAAAGAAAATGAATTATTTGTAGAAACTTTTTTGTACTCAATATGTGAGAAATCACATTTTGAATTTATTAGATTCAAATTCGGATTAAATTTTAGCTCCTGTATAATTTTTTAAATTTGTATTAGTTATATTTGTAGTATTTTGGGAATTCTTGAATAAAGATAATTTTCATTCATATAAATTAGGAAATTTACTAATCTTCAATATATTTTGTTTCACTGTATGTATTTATTTTATACTTAATGTTGATCCACATGTTTTATTATAAGCCATTGTCTTTTGCCTTCAGACTAAAGAATTTATTGATGGGAGCTTCCAAACTGGAGGTAAATAATATTTCCTTTATTTAGCTACTGCTTATTTTCAGTAGATTATTTGTTGCCATTATTTTCCTAGTTTGTATTTTTCTAAAATGGAGGATATGGATGTTGTAATGATGTATATAATACAATATTCCCAAATTTGTATTTTTGGGTAGGCTTTCTTAAATATCCCTAGACAACTGTTTTCATATTCTTTGTCAGCTTTAAATCTCTTTAGCCTAAAAGTCTTGTAAATTTCTACACAGTTAATGTAAATAAATTGTAAAGATTTGAAAATAATAAATATGTAAGTGGTATATATATGATATTAAATCTTTATGAAAAGATTTATTTTATTGTGGTATAATATATGGTTTCAATATATTTTAGCTGCTATGATTCAGTTGTTTTTCTATAAAAATGACTATTTCTCACTTTTCAGGAAAAGTTCTTGTCCATGGAAATGCAGGGATCTCCAGGAGGTATGAAGTTAGTCTTTTTTCGCTGTCTTTTAATTAATGATTTCTGTTTTCTCTTTGTCTTAAAAAAATTTTCCCTCTCTTCAGTGCTGCCTTTGTTATTGCATACATTATGGAAACGTTTGGAATGAAGTACAGGTAAGAAAGTACTCTGAAACATAGCACAATTTAGATTCTCATTAAAATGAAGCTTAATAGAGATGGTTTGGGAGTTTCAAATTAATATTCCCCTGATTATGTCATCTAGTCATATTTGATTAGATAGGCCCTTATATCCATCCCATGGTTAGTCTCTTAATCTTTGTAGCTTATCTTCCTTGTATAGATCTGTGTAGTCTAATCTTTTTGTGATGTTAGGGCTAGTACTAACTGTCACTATTTTTTAAACCCGAGGCAATATGTTAGATGGAATAACCCATGAAAAACTACTTACTTACAATTAGGGAATTGGTTAGTGTGAGTTTAAAAACTCTTACACATAAATGTTAGTTGCTTGACTTATTTTTGTTTGTTTTTGTTTAGGTTCTATTATTTGCTTTATTTTTAAAAGGCTAGTTTGTTGTTTTCCTGTGAATGTAGTTCGATGAAAATTTATCTGGGATTTGTTTGTAGCTTCTATTCACACTTCAGTGTAGTCTAGTCTTTCATATCTAAAATCTTCTTTTCCAAGCATACTACATAATTTTTTTTTGAAAGGGAGAG
>PVKH010050449.1:0-10000 GCA_004027955.1 Chaetophractus vellerosus
ACGTCTCAGCTAAGCTGACATGAGACGAGAAAGAGCCCTGCTCTTTCGGTGGGAACCTGGCTTTGAAACCTGGTCCCACCCCATTTGAGCTGTGTAACCTGTACATCGTTGGTTTCCTCATCTGTAAATGGCTCTAATCACACTCCCTCAAAGGATTTTTGTAAGGACTCAGCACCTGCATATTTGGGACATCTAAGATGCAGCATCAAATCCTAGTTCCTTTTTCTTATTGTTCTCCTCCCTGACAGCAGAAGTTAGGGGTTGGGGTCATGTTCAAAGCTCATTTCAGGTTAACCAACATTTACTGAGGCTATGTTGTAACTTTTATAAATGGGCTCTGTGGGTACAGAGATAAAGGAGAGAAAGTTCTATTTGTTTAGAGCTGCGGTTCATAAACTATCTGAGGCAGAATCCAATTTTCTTTTTTTTCAATTCATTGTATTTTCAATTAATAAAAATTAACTGCTAGAAATGACGTGAATAAAACAATGAAATGCAAGATACAAACCACAATCTTTATTACTTTTAGATTCCATAGACATAAGATGAGCGTTTAGTTGCTATGAAAGTTTCTAAAGCTTCCCTCTTAATTTCTGTGCTTATCTTACCATGGACCGGTTACAAATAGTTTGTGTATTGACATTCACAGCTGACCATGCTTTTTGTAGCACTGATCTAAAGCAAGCACTTGCCAAGTATTTTAGTCTCCCTACTGCTAAAACAAATACCACACAATGGATTGGCTTAAACGATGGGAATTTATTGGCTCACAGGTTTGAAAGAAGGAGAAGTCCAGAAATGACGAGTAAGCAAGGTAATGCTTTCTTCCCAAAGACTGTGGCATTCCAAGACTGGATCCTTGGTCTTTGGCTTTTCTGTCATATGGTAATGTGCGTGGCCGTGTCTTCACCTTTCTCTTCCGGTTTCCGTTGACTTCCGGCTTCTGGATGCTCCCCGGGGCTTCTTTCCCTCCGTGTACAATTTCCTTTGCTTCTAAGGACTTCAGCCATGTTGGATCAAGACCCCCCCTCATTAAGTTTGGGCATACCTTAACTAGTAACATCCTCAAAGATCCTGTTTATAAATGGGTTCATGCCCACAGGACCAAGGCTTGGGACCTGAACGCGCCTTCTGTGGGGGAGAAAGTCAGTCCCCAGCAGCAAGTGAATGTGTTTTGTGTGTCTGTGTAACTGTGTGGCCCTTGTTATTCCTATCTGAGCACATGACATGCTTTAATTTTTAACCGCATTTCTTGCTTTCTCCCCCCAGATTCTAAGTCCCTTGGGAATAGAGGAGACTCTATACATCATCACTGAGTAGTACAAACAACTGTAGCCATCAAACACACCCAGTTTTTGAGTGTGATGTGGGCATTTGAAGAAGGAAACCACCCTTCACCTTCCTTCTCCACCCTCTCACGCGCTGCTTCTTCCCGACAGCCAGTGAGCGTTAATTCCTTCAAAACCATCCCCGCACTGAGATGAAGTGACCAGATGTCCACCCCGACTCCTGTGTACCCCAACCTCACAGGACAGCCACAGCAGAGCTTGCCTCTGCTATTCCTCAATGTTCACATTTGCCTTAAGTCAGGAGATAGAAGCTGGTGGCGTTCAGAACAAAGGCGGTCTCGTGAAAACTAGCAGTCAGGAGTGTTTCTTTTAAAAAAGAAATAACTGTACCCTTTTGACTAGGATGAAAGAAAAATCTACCTCTTTCTGAAAAGCAGCCAGTCACTGCTTTTAATAAACTCTTTGGCTCCAAAGATGAAACAGGCAGACAACAACAACAAAGAAGATATTATTAACATAATTTTATGTAATTGGATAGAGGGGTAATATTTATTTTAATATTACAGAGGAAATATCCCACAATGCAAACCCTGGATTAATTCTTTATATCTTTGGACTACACTTATCAAATAAAACTGTACTTATGGAAAAAGCACACACATAAATCTTGCCTCATTGTCAGCTGGCAACTCCCAGCAATGGCTAATTGTATTATATATCTTCTGCAGCCATGTCTAGTCATTGCCAGGTCCAAGTGCATCATTATTTATTATATGAACAAATGCAATTTTCTTCTTGGAATCTGAGTTTGGAATTCCATGAAGGTCTAAAATGTGCCCCCTTGCCTACTCAGAAGGGAAAAGAAAGTACCCAATGAGCATAATCAGTTACAGAATTCTTGCACGAAGATAAAAATCTAAGTTTCCTTTGAGAGACAAAATCAAGTCACATCTACAAGGAGTGGCCTTTAGAAGAGAGGTAAGGTTCTTCTAACCTTTTTGAAATGCCTTTCTATCAGGAGGAAGATTTACTATGGATTTGTCAGAATCCAAGCCAATACTTGACAGCCTTATTTCGTTGTGGGCAAGGTCGCTGTGTACTGGGGGTGTTATATGTACTCTTCCCTCTCTCTCTTACTCTGTTTCATTCTCCTTCTGTCCTTTATGCAGAACAGGCTATCTTCCACACTGAAGGCTGACTGGTGGCCATCTTGTACTTTCTTGTCCATTTGGCAGCCACACCCAAGACTACTTCTTGGCTGCAGATTGCAGCAGAAAGGCTCCTTCTTGCTGTCCCCCTCTGTTTACATTTTCCCTCAGATTGGTGGATGTGTTAGATGAGTCTGGAACCTGTTTAGGCCTACTCAGCTTTTTTAAAAAATGAATTTCTGCCCGTTCTACCTCACCACATTTCCCAGCATTGGGGTTTAAGCACACTATTAAATACAAGAAAGTATAATTTTGGTTTTCTTTGTCACAATCCTTTATATACACATATCCCTTAGAAAATTTACAGGGAGCCTAGGTGGACAAATGAAGCAGAATTTGGACAACCCTAGTTTTCTGCCTATAATGACATTTTAATAAAAATAAAACCACTAACAAATGGCTACTATTCTGCTTTGATGCAACTAAAATACAATTTAAACAGCTCTTAGGTACTAGGTTAGGGAATTTTCCAGACTGTATCCAATAGGCACTCCAGCCACCCTGGGATGCATAGACTTCACTTACATCTTTTTAAGCATAGGGAAAATGAGAGTCAGAACATTTGACAGCTACTCACTCAGCTAGGATTTGAACCCTAACTTCCCAACAACTTTTCCAAGACTCTTTCTAGAATGCCACAGTTCTAGTTCCTTGAAAGAACCCTGTGTAGGATAGCCAGTGAGACAAATGAGCATGGCACTTTAAAAATAAGAGTTTCTCCTCCACCAAATCAAGAATTGGGCAAAAAACAAACAAATAAAACATAATCCTGCCCAGAATTCTACCCACTAAGTAAGAATAACCAACCACCTTGGAACATTCTGCTGTAAGGGAATCATTTCCCTTCACTAAGCCAATTAAAATATCATCACACACAAAAAGAAATCAAAGGCAGAGCATAGAGAAATCCCATAGGTTATGCCTCCAGAATGGCAAGCCAGTGAGCCAATTGTCTGCCCTAACCTGTCTGCTCGTTCTTGAACGTAAGGCCAATAGGCTCTATCACTGAATTGACCATATGCCCCAGAGAATGCATGACTTATCATCTCTAATTCTGGCAAAACGTCCTCTCCAGCCTCTGAACTTACGGATTTCTATAGAAAAACAAATTTGTAACCAGATTGAAATGTGTCCTGAATGCTTGACTAGGAGGCATTTGTTTGTTTCCATTAGGTTATGGAGAGCTATCTAAAGCTTTTTGACAAAGGTATAGGAAAAATGAAAGGAAAACATTTTCTATGGACTTACCATATTCTATATCCTAGACATAGCATGTCCTGAAAAGCAGTGGTACAGTCTTTAGATGAAATTTACCCATCAGTTCTACAAAGTGTTAGAAGACACTGGAAGAAAGGGCAACCAAAATACAACCACTAGTTGCATAAATAAAGTGGGAAATCTAAGGTGATGTAACTCTCAAGGATCCCTTTATCACAAAAGTCAAAGGCCTTCCCAGATAAGCCATTACTGATTTCCATAGAACTGAAAAGTTCCTTAGACCTTGCTCCCTTCCATTCATTAAAATGTTATCAGTCAATGCTCTCACCACCCAATGTAATTGTAAATTCTTTAGAATATAAGGGAAGTCATTGCTAAGCTCAACTCTCCCCATTGAACCCTGGGAAATATTAATGTGTTCTTCTTGTCCCAAGGAGGTACCTAGGTCTCCCAAGATAAGGCATAAGGAAACTCACATTTATTGGTCAATGACATTTGCTAGGTTGATGAGATGTAAAGAGGAATGGTTAGAATCCTATACCTGGGAGCGGATGTGGCTCAAGCATTTGACCACCTGCTTTCCACATGGGAGGTCCTGGGTTCTGGTTTCCAGTGTCTCCTAGGAACAAAAAAGAAACAGACAACAAGCAAACAAGCGAAGGAACCAACTAAGCAGAGCCAATGTGGCTCAGTGTTTGAGTGCTGGCTTCCCACATACAAGGTCCCGGTATCTCAAAAAAGGAAAAGAAAAGAAAAGAATCCTATACCAAGAATCAGGACCGGCTACATAATTTGTTGGTCTCACTGCAAAAAAAAAAAAAAAAAACAAAAACAAACAAACAAACAAAAAAAAACGTGTAGGACCTCTGCTCAACAATTAAGAATTTCAAGATGGCAGCAGCAGAGCATTAAACCAAGTGTGGTACCCTCCTGAGCTTGGAGCCCTGTGCAACTGGTCAGGACACAAATCCATCAAGCCAGCCCTGCCCAGAATCATCAACAAGCTGTTGCCACTGACTTCTGAGAATGATCTGAAGAGAGGACACATGAAGCAAACATATGCTCTTTATGATCAGCTGGCTGTCAGGGGTCTTCAAGCACATCATTGTCCTGGTGGTCTTACCATTCTGATGTTAAAAGGAAAGGAGGGACCATATATGGAAGGAAACTGATGCCAAAAGTAAGAGAGAATTCCAAGGCTTAGAAGGAATTGCCCTAACCTCCCCGCCAAGAAAGGTGAGCTGGGAGTGAGAGGGGCCAGGCTTAAGCATGGTCTACACTGGGGAGATACAAGAGAGCGCAGTGGTACAAAGAGAATGATTTTTAAAAAGAGGACAAGACATGGAGTTGATATCTAGGACATCCACTAGTCACACCTAAAGCATGGATGCAGCACAATTTAGGCAGCACAAAGGTGTAACAGGGATCAAATTCTTAAGAAAAAAAAATGAAGTATGAGAGGAAACCTAAGCCTGAGACCCTTACATCTAGTTTTTCCCAATGTACTGACAAAAGACAACCCTTATTTTACATCAGTGGCAGAAACAAGCCAAGGCCAAAGAATCAAGTACCTTAGCCTGTTTACAATTTTACTGTTTATATTTTACATAAATGCATAGTAACCTTTATTTAATCAAAAAGGTCATTATAAAGAGGATCTAGTAACTATCTTTGAAACTTTAGCACCCAAACAGAATCATAATATACAGATAAGGCCACCTCAAAGGAATAAACAAAATGTCCATATCCCACCAGACGCAAACATAAGGGAAGAATATTAAAATACTAGAAAGAAGCAGAATGGGGAATCAAAGCAATTGGGTCAATAACTGTGTCAAAGCCCTTCTTTCTTGTTCAGTGGTCAGGGAGTAAAGCAAAATTTTTAGAGGGTTTTCTCAACTGTCCCCTTAACTTTGATTCTAAACTCAAATGTGCTGACATATTATTGCCTCTTCTCCCAAGAGCAACATTTAACTAAGGCATTGTCCATTCAATTTCAAGCAGACACTGAATATGATCGCCTCTGCATTTGTGTGAGAGTAACATTTTACCCCTTGGTATTTAAAGGTGATGGGGGTTGAGTTTGCATTGCAGAGATTTTTTTTCTTTTTTAAAAAAAGTATAGTTTGACATTTCACCAAATTAACAAACATTAATTGCACATAAAACCCACTTTGCTGAATTGCAATGAGCCATTTAACCCTATGGACCAATCCACCCGAGAGTTTATAGGAGAAGCAGAGTTGGCAATTCTCAAACATTAAGACACTGAGCTTCCTACAGTCTAGCTCCTTCGAGGTCAGAGAAAGCTATGTTGCAGAAAAAGAATGTGAGTCGAAATTAGCAATTTGGCAGCATTCTTCAAAAAGAAAAATGTAATCTCAGGACTTTCCCGGTGCTTGCGGTTCAGTCTGCCAGGACCTGTCGATGGATGGATTGTAGTCTTATTTGTACCCAGGGCAATGGACGTCTTTCTACACGGTTTTCCCTCTCCTAGCATACATATAAAATTAAGGACTTTTTGTTCCATCTTCAAGTTTCTTTTTGTTGAGAGGGGGAGGGGTACATCTCTCTCTGGCTAATTGCTGATTTTCTCTTAGCCCAAGGCTATGACACTTTCTGTCACATCACTTTTCTCACCGCAGTTCCTCACCACAAAAATCATCTCTCCGTACTGTCTTCTCCAAGATGTGAAGGAATCAGGTCTCCATCTCTACTTCCTCTCCCCACTGGTAGTGTGATTCTTGGAAACAGGTGATCTACAACCACAGCTTCACTTGTTTTATCTTCCAGGGGACAGGCTGTCCATTCCAAGAGGGAAGGCATGTCTGTGTTACTCCTATCCTATAGTTAGTGCTTGACTCCTCATGTATCCATGTTAGCTGTTCAACAAAAGTTTGGTGAATGAATGAATGAGTGGTAAAGTGGGATGTCCTTGTTTTTTATCCCGAAAATGTCTTGCAAAATACAGTGGGTTCTAAAGAAATCCCGTATGGCGACCAGAGTCAGCTTGCACGGCAATGTGCAATACATGATGTTCTTGTCCCGAAGGTAGTTTTTATCTGGGTCGTTCTGGCCACCAACACATTGGGGCAGAATGCAGACTCACAGAATCCAGCTTTCCGAAGAGCGGCCCTTGGGGGTCCCTTAGTCTCACTAACAGCTTCCCGAGAAAGAATGCTTCAGGGGATGAACAGTCCACGTTGTAAAGTACGGACATGACTGTTGGGTTTTGTTTTGTAACCATTTCTTTCCTCTTTAGAAAGTTCCAGACACCTGGCGTGAGGACTTGGGGAAGCATTGGTAGAAGATGCTTCTTGTCCGCCTCCGTGATGGATGGCAGATCTACATCAGCGATCACACATGAGTGAGAAATAGGGAGTGGAATTTTCTGCCAGGCAGACAGAGGAGAATTTTAAATAAAGTGCATTAAATAGTCTAAGCAACAGGCTATTTACATGGTTAATTAAAGATGGAATAATCTATATTTAATATAATAGTCAGGCAGCTCTGTGGGCAAAATAATAGAATCAAAATATATAAAGTCAAAATCATTAGAGACAGAAGTAGAAAGTAGCAAAATATGTGGGAGACAGTAACCCGCCACTGATGATATTAGCCCCACCTCTTATGTGGCCAAAAATCCCTCCTGAAAACAAGCCAAGGAGATTAACTAATGACTAACCAAATATCTAACTAACGGAAACAACATAAACTAACACTCTTTGAAAATTCAAGGAGATGGAAATTTACTAAGGACATAGAACATTTTAATTAGTATAGAGGGTTGATTTAAAAGATACCTAATAGTTTTGTGCCTTACTCATAGAGAACATCTTCCTTTCTTTCAAGTGTTTACAACATATCTACAAAAATTGACCATCTAAATAAAACCCCCAAATGACAAATTCTCCAAACATCATGGTTTAATCACAAAATAAGATTTAAAATGTCGAGTAAAAGATTAAATAAAAAACCACAATCAGTTTTAGTATGCACGCCTTTAAATAACTCTTGGGTCAGAGAAAGATCAAAATTAAAATTCACACCTATAAGTAAATAAAAGATTATATGATATATGAAATGACAATACATGGCAAGTAAATCTCCACAAGGTGTAGTCAGGATGAGATTCAGACATGTAAGCGTTTTATCCATTTATACATATACATGCAAGGCATGTTTAAATATTAAGTATATGAAAAAAATTTAAACCTCAAATGTTTTATGTATCAGTGTATATTATGTTATACATTATATATAAATGTTATTTTTTTTCACTTAAGTTGAAAATTAAAGCCTATGAAAATCTCCGTTAAGGGAATAATAGAGGTGATGGTAACTTAATTAAAAACAGAAGAAGCATATGGCTCATAAATATATCTAAGAGTTGTTACTTTTGTGTAGCGGGGCCGAAAATAAAATGGATTCTAGAAAGTCAAGTAATGGAAAAAAAAGAGGAAACACAAAACTACAATGTGTGTATAAAAGCAGGGCAGAGTGTTTGGAAGAGAGAATACTAATTAATTGAAAAAGTCACAGTCAAATGTTAAAACATTTTCTAGGAGGCTATCAAAATGGATTCATTTGATTAGATCAATAACTATTTACTTGAATAAAACTGAAAAAGAAAAATTTTTATAAGATCATTTAAGAAAAATAGCCATAGGGCAGAGAGAAAATAATTTCAAGGATTAATTTTAATAAATGCAACCTTATCCAGAAATGTGAAAAAGATAGACATTTCTCTAATTTGTTTTAAGAATTTAGATAACTGCTTAAGTTGAAATACTCCAAAGACAACTACAAATAACTCTGTTAATTTAGTTACATTATCATTTAATTTCACCCTTAAAGTACCCTAAATGTTGGTAAATTAGTTCCTGGCATAATCTCCCCAATTTATAAATGAGACACCAGGCTCTGGGAAGTAAAGAAACTCACTCAAGATAAACAGATACTTGCTATTTATTGAGTTCTTAGGATAAGCAAAGTCGTTGCTCTTTTCTTTCTAGGTATTATCTAATGCAATACCCTATGCAGGCAGAGGCTATTACAATTGCCACCTTCCGTTTGAGATCACTGAGGCTCAGAGGCTAAATTGCTTGCCTGAAATCAGGTCTTCGGAGCCCAGAGTCCTCCAGGAAGTACTATGCCAGGCACACCTGGAGTGAGAGAACTAAGGCCTGACAGCAAGTTGATTCTAAACCTGCTGGTGGGCTGGTGAAACCACAACTCCTACTCAGATTCAAAGTAACAGATGGACAGCAGCATGAATTGTTGAATTCTGCTTTTTCTACTTCTTGTGTAGCCCTGGACAAAGTACTTCCCTCTCCTGGAGCTGCCATTTTGTAATCTATCAAAAAGAGAGAATATTTTTTCTACAAGGTGATCATGGAGAGAAAATGAGAATTGATTAAAAAGTCACTCAGCTCAATAGCTGGCACATAGTAGGTGTCCAATAAATATTGGTTTCTTTTCTGGAAATATTGATGTGTGATGGATGAGTCTCAGAAATGAGAATTATATTGGTCAATTATGCTATTTATAGTCTGCCGGTTGCAATAAAATTATAGATATAAAAATCTCCTTGTAGATCTATATCTCTAATTCTATTGAAATTACAGAGGCTATGCACAAGAGGGAAGGAACAAATGTGGTAGGTCAGAGTTTTTTGTCTTTTTTTTTTAATGGGCCACAAGGAAGAGTCACTGAAAAATCTTTGAGATGTAGGTAATGTTTCCTCACCACTTTCTCTATGTTTATAAAGACAGAGATGGGGCCAAACAGTCTAAATCCATATGGACCGACAGGGAAATTGAGCTTTAGGCACCAAGAGTGGCTGATTTCACAGGTTGTTTAATGTGCAGACAGTTTTTAATTTAATATTTTCCCAGAGGCCTCTAAAAGTATTGGGTGCATTTTGAAAAGTCCAATAAATATCTGTCATTTTAAATAGGACCATCATTGTTTGCTTGTTTGTAGGGTTTTTTCCCTCTCTCAAACACAAATCAAGTGAAATATTTAAGGTCTGAGCCAAGCACCCAGAAGCTTATTAAAAATGTGTCCAAATGAATTTGCTGGCAAATGCTGTGAGTATGGAAATGAGGCAACATTTAAGAATCCCTAAGTGGGCTGAAGAAGGAATGCTGTGTGTAGTGCCCTTTGGGTAAGCTGGGACTAGGAAACACGAGAAGCTGAGAATTAGCTACAAGACACGGAGGGTCAGGGAGGGGCCAGGAAATAGGCGCCCCGAATGCCAGGGAACATGGGAGACGGAGTGTA
>PVKH010050452.1:0-10000 GCA_004027955.1 Chaetophractus vellerosus
GAGGACCCCTATTTCACATCTTATGGAAACATTAACTCAAAATAGATCAATTACCTAAATATAAAAGCTAAAACCAGAAAATGTAGGGAAACATCTTCAAGATCTTGTGGTGGATGGTGGCTTCTTAAACCTTTCACTCAAATCACAAGAAATGAAAGAAAAAAATAGATAAATGCAATTTGGGTAAGAAATTGCAAAATTAAAAACATTTGTGCTTCAAATGATTTTGTTAAGAAGTTGAAAGGCAGCCTACTCAATAGGAGAAAATTTTTGGAAACCACATATAAGTGTTTGATCTCCATATTGTGTAAAGAAATCATACAACTCAACAGTAAAAAGACAAGCAACCCAATTAAAATATGGGCAAAATCCTTGAAAACATGCTTTTCCCAAGAACAAATACAAATGGCCAAAAAGCACATGAAAACATGCTCAATATCACTAGCTATTAGGGAAACAGATGTGGCTCAAGCAATTGGGCTCCCGTCTACCATATAGGAGATCCAGAGTTCAGGTCCCGGGGCTTTCTGATGAAAGGTGAGTTGGCCTGCGCAGAGTGCTGGCCCACCCAGAGTTCTGGTCCACGTGGAGTGCTGGCCCATGCAGGAGAGCTGGCCTGCACAGAGAGCTGGCACAGCAATATGATGCAACAAAAAAAGAGACACAGAGAAGAGACAATAAGAGATGCAGCAGACCAGGGAGCTGAGGTGGTGCTAGAGATTGAGCACCTCTCTCCCACTCCAGAAGGTCCCAGGATTGATTTCCAGTACCATCTGAAAGAGAAGACAAGCAGACACCGAAGAATACACAGAGAGCAGACAGTTTGCACAAAACAACAAGGGGGGGGGCAATAAATAAATAAAATAAATCTTAAAAAAAACTACCATGAGTTATCATTTCATGCCTTATAGACTAACTATTATTTGTTTAAAAAAAAATACAAGTGCTGGAGATGATGCAGAGTAATCAGAACACTCCATTGTGTTTGGAAATGTATAATGGTACAGCCTCTGTGGAGGACAGTTTGGCTGTTCCTCAAGAAGCTAAATATAGAACTGCCATATGATATGGCAGTCCCACTTCTAGGAATATATTCAGAAGAAGTGAAAACAAGGATGTGAACAAACATTTGCATATGGATGTTTATAGCAGCATTATTCACAATTGCTATGAATGTGGTATATACATAAAATGGAATACTATTCAGTTGTAAGAAGAATTGAAGTCGGGATGCATATGACAACATGGATTAACCTTGCAGACATGTTCAGTGAAATAAGCCAGACACAAAAGGACAAATATTGTATGGTCTCACTAATATGAACTAAATATGATGAGTAAACTCATGGAGTTAAACTCTAGAGTATAGGTAACTAGGAGAAAAAATGTGGGTTGAAAAGGGGGAGCTGATGCTGAATTTATGTAGAATGTTTAATAAGGTGGATTGTGAATGAGGGGAAATGGATAGAGTTGTGGTAACACATTTTAGTGAGTATAATGGGGGTAGTCTAGAGAAGTCAATGTCAATTGAAAGAAAGCTAGAGGATAATCTAAGGCCTATATATAACATAGTCATTTTGGTGGTAGATGATTGTGGTTAATAGTACAAATTAGCAAGAATGTCCCTCTGGGGACCCAATGTGGCTCAAGCAGTTAATCACCCACCTCCCACATGGGAGGTCCTGGGTTCAGTTCCCAGTGCCTCCTAAAGAAGACAAAAAAAACAATGAGCAGACATTAAGCAAAAACAATGAGCAGACAATGGGCAAAAACAAAGAGAAGACAACAACAACAAAAAAAACAACGAGCAGACAATGAGCAAAAACGAGCAAGACAACAAGCAAAAACAAATGAGCAGAGTGTGGATGTGGCTCAAGCAGTTGAACGTCTGCCTCCCACATGGGAGGTCCCAGGTTCGGTTCCTGGTGCCTCCTAAAGAAAAAACAAGCAGACAACAAGCAAAAACAGCAAGCAGACTACGAGCTCAAACAACAAGCAAGAACAATAAGCAAACAGACCAGGGAGCCATCTTGGGGGGAAGATTTAAAGAATTTTTTAAAAAGAATGTTCCCCTATTAGAAGAGGAAAGAATATGGAGATACATGGAAAAATACAACTAATGTAATGTATAGACTATAGTTAACAGTAATATTGTAATATTTTTACGGCAGTGGCAAAGAAGTTACTATAACAATGCTAAAGGTCAATAATAGGGGTATGTAAGGGAGCAGGGTATTTTTCCTTTTGGGCTAATGAAAATGTTCTGAGATGCACTGAGCTGATGACAACACAACTCTGTGATGAAACTGAGCCACTGGGGATACACTTTGAATGGATTGTAGAAGGCAGAGGACTATATAACACAGTGAACCCCATGGTGAATGACGGACTATGGTACGAGTACAAAAATGAGAACATTCTTTCTTGAACCTTAACAAGTATACAATACTAATACATGATGTTAATAATAGGATAGTTTGTGGGAAAAATACACCTATATGGGCTATGGGCTATAGATAGTAGTAATATTACCATGATATTCTTTCATCAAATTGAAACAAATGTGTGTGTCACAACAATGTAAGCTGTTGATGATGGAGCAATGTATGAGAATCCTGGTTGGTATGTACGATTACATGAGTTGTAAACTTAGAACTTCTCAGATTAAAAAAAGAACAACAGAGGTTTATAGGCAGAAAGATGATATTATTTGACTTTGTTATTTTGGAAAATTCATTCATTCATTAATTTTTTTAAAAAAATGTTTTGATTGTATTTGTTATTGCCAGGTACTGTCTGGTGAACAAAAAACAAACAACCCCAGCCATTGTAGTTATAATGTTAGCAGCAGTCTGCAGGATGAACTGATGTCAAGTGAATCTGGTGGAAAAAAGAGACCAACTAGACATTTGCAATGATCCTGTGGGAAAATGACAAAGAAAGGAGAGTAGATTCAAGAGATAGTTGAGAGATCGTCCTGTATTCCTAACAGAACTTGGAATCATATTTTCATTTGCCTTAGAAAGATATACACCCACTGCCCTGCAATACTACTAAAATCTTGGATTCTGTGCTGTCAGCTGAGTCAAAAGGTCAGTCCCTCAATGCTGTTTCCTTTCTTCTTCCCACTGTCTTTTTTTGAGAATAAATAATCATGCTCCCTGCATTCCCATCAGATAGGAAATTGTGATTCCAGGGAAATGGGCCAAACTTAGCTAGCTTCCTCCTTATGAGTAGGCCTCTTCTCTATAAATAACATTATATTTACTTTGAAACCAGAAATGTTGTCTAATATCCAGTATCAAAATCAAAAGGCAATCTTGTCTCGTTTCTTAAGGTAACCAAAAAGCAGATCTGAGATTAAACACTTTTTTAGACAAGAGCTTTAGGACCTCTCTCATTCAAAATCTGCCTGACAAAAAAGACTTTTCTAGTTTACTATTTTTAGCCTTCATCTTTTTCCTACCAAAATATATTCTCGCTAGTACAAAATGTCATCTTACATACAAAAAGAATAATTTCTCCCCGATTCTGTTATTAGTAAAAATAACTCCTCCCAAATAAAGCAAATGATATCTGAGTGTTTGAAATGATGTCAATTAAACAATAATTTATATTACTTTAAAAGATTATTATGTGAAATTACTGTGGCAGAGATTTATTGATTGAGCAATTGTTTACTATATTTTGTAAATGTAATTGAACTTAGAGTTCATTTATAATTAAATGTTTTTGGCACAAAAACATTCCTTCTGAGCCCTTCCCAGCTCTGCCGTATTGTTGAAACCAGCAGATATTGAGGTTTAACGTCTCTGTAAAATTTGTTAAGCATCTGTCTCAATCATGCTTCACAACCTGACAGCAACTGAGAAAGACCTTTCTACAGACTTGTGTGAAGAAGATGCAAAACCTAGAAGGACAGAACACGGGCATCTTTGCAGAATAATTACCCGATTCTATTCATCTAAGCCCACCAATCTCATCTTTTCCCTGCATTGAACCAAACTCCTAAACTAGACAGCACATCAGTATTCCTACAGCTGGATAATAGACTTATTGCACCCTTTCCCTTAAGGGAAGGAAGATTAAAAATAGCTCTAAGGAGAAACTCAATTAAAGGCCCAGAGGAAGTGGAGGATACTCAGGCAAGAGACTGTTCATAGGCAGCAATGAAAACAGGCTTGATGGTACTGCCCAGGCTTCTGGAAGGAGATAGTTTTAAAGATGTACCTTGAAGGTAAAGAGATATGCTAAAAAACATCAATAGTAGGATGGCATTTAAGATTGAGAAAACAATATGAGTGAGAAATAAAGTAAGGAAAGCATAGTATATGTGGAAGGAATCCTATGAAATCCAGTTTGGCTGCAATTATGGTAAAAGGATGTGAGCAAAACAGAACCAGGGAGCGGATGTGGCTCAAGCAGTTGAGCACCCGCTTCCCACATGGGAGGTCCCAGGTTTAGTTCCAGGTGCAGAAAAAACCAACTCAGGAAAGCCAAAGTGGCTCAGTGGTTGAGCGCTGGCTTCCCACAAACCAGGTCCCAGGCTCATTCCCCAGACCCCAATACCTAAAAAGTAAAAATTAAAAAAAAAAAATCAGGAAGATGAGACAAGTTTAATTAAATGTTCTGAATCCTAGGAAAAATAGTAGAAACTTAATTTGACAGACCCTTGGTAGCAGCTGATGTTTTAAAGAAGAAAAAATATGGTCAGATGCTTTTGGAAGATTATTCTGGCAGCAAGTTTCAGAGTGAACAAGAAAAAGGAGAGGCAGGATATACAAATAATATCAGGATGGCTATTTCAGGGAAAATGTATTCAAAGCCTGAGTTAAAGTGTTGGCATTGGGAATGGAAATAAGGTAACAGATTCAGGAGCCATTGTGAAGTCAGACTAGCATCTGATTGTGAAAAAGAGGAAGCAGGAGTCACACATGGCTCCAAGGTCTTAAACCTAAATTAATGGAATAATTCAGGTATCAATAATGGAAAAAGCAGAGTCAGAAGGAGGGCATAGGTTGAAGAAGGCAAGATAAGTTATATTTTAAGTCACCCATTGAAAATTACTGCCTTTGTATCACAGATGATAAAACTAAGACTCAGATGTAAAAGCAATTATGTCAGATACTTCCTATATGCCATACCAAGATACCCTCAGCCCCATTTGTCTCTGGGGAACCTGTCCAATTGTTCCATCTGAGCTATCATTGTGAAGACCCCCTCTGTTTGGGCTCCAACAACGCCTGACTTTATGCCAATGGATACACCTTTCACTTCCTGTCCCAAGTAGGACTTTCCTGTTGCCACTGAGGCATGAGACCGTGTCTTACTTGCTGGGAATCCACACACGCACAACCAAAGTGCAGGGAAGTTAACATCTTATGGAGCAGTGGGAGACTACAGCTCGTGGATAAATCCTCCTTCTTCCCATGATGGGATACAGTCATTTGATATGGCCTCTTGGAAGGAGGCCCTTCAATACTGAGCAATATGTTGCACTTGATACCAGTTGGTAACAAGGCTTGCTCAAAATGTATAATCAGAATGTATCAAGGGCCTCATTTAGCTCTCAGTACCTCCTTTTCTCACTCCCCTTTTCACACATCCAGCTTACCCAGCATTGAATTCCCTACTAAAAATCAGCACATACGCTTTTGCCTCAGGCTTTGTTATCCAGGTAACCCAGTCCAAAAGAGTGGTAAAATTATTAACAAATTTAATGCATATTTTATAAGAATTTTGGTCCTTGAAATTGATGTAGTAGTCATTCATGCTGTTTTTTTTAAAGATTTATTTTTATTTATTATACAACCCCCCCCCCTTTTTTTTTTTTTTGGTTGTTCTTGCTGTGTTCATTTTTCTCTGCATTCCTCTGTGTCTGCTTGTCTCCCCCTACTGGGGCGACCAGTCTAGTCAGCTCACCAGCGAGGTGGCCCGCCTGCTCGTGGGGGCTCGCCCTTGCCCGCAGGGGCTTGCCTTTTTGCCCGCCCATGGGGGCTTACCTTTGCCCGTGGCAGCGTGCCCCACCTGCGTTTGCTTGCCTTCTCGAGGCGTTCCGCCCATTCGAGGAGGCCCGGGGACTGAACCCGGGGCCGCCCATGTGGTAAACCGGTGCCCTACCAACTGGGCTATACAGCTGGCCCCCCAATCTGTCTAAACAATCCTTCAAAAATATATGTCTCAAGAAGGATAGCAAATAAAGCCTCATGCAACATATGTTTATAGCATAACTCAGAGACAAGAAAATACTATGAACTTCAAATTTCATGATAAGCAAATGAGTAACTATATTGTTTGAATAACCAGAGTTCTTACTGAGGGATAAAGGTAAGGCAGAGTCCTGTGTTGTCTGCTCTAAAGTGGAGATATCAACATGAACTAATTTTTTGGTTTTTAATATATTTTCTAGATCTGACCTCTGCAAGGACCTAGAACAACATAGTGGTAATGAGCATGTGTAGTGTCTAGATAGTGGTTAAATACCAATCCCCACTCAGTCACCTTAAAGAAATTAGAGGTTCCAGATGTGGGGCACAGAGAGTTTAAGATGAGCCTGTAGCATTTTGTTTAGGAGCTCAGAGATTGGAAGCGACAAGTCAGAAGGACACAAAAGCTATCCTAAAGCCAAACTTTGGATAATTTGAGCACCAAATACAATAATGATGATAGTGAATTATAAAAAAAATAAGAATGCATGCATCCAAATTGATACTAAAGAGAGTGGGGAGAAGAATTTCTTTATAGAAGAATGTTAGCTAATAAGTGCAGAAGGAATTTTAAAATTAGAAAAACACCACTGAGCACCCACTACTGTAATCATTGATTCAAGTAAGAATCGTCAATGGATGCTAAAACCATTGGGTGAAAGTTTGTTGAGATACAGGTTATTCACATAATTTCAATATGTCATCCATATGGATTCCTATGGAGTACAAAAAGAAAAAGTAACTTAACTACAGAAAAATCTAGCTAATGCCATGTTAGCCACATGATCAAATTTAACATAACCAATTATTGCACCAACTGACATATGTGCCTCCTATGTAATTCAAAGTGCTTAGTGTTAAGAAAAGTGGATATATGTTCCACCAACTTCCCACCACAAAAATAACAACTATTCATAATTATTGCAGAATAATAAATCAGAATTATTGTAAAAATAAAATGATATAATGTATTTGAAGGGGAAGCAAATCAATACGGCAAAGGTAAAATTTTTAAAGCCGGCTCACTGGAAAACAATTAGCTAAATAATTAAATTTAAAAATAAGTCCATTTGCCAACTTCCCAATATTAACAATTAGAAAAGGCTTGTTTCTTTTAACTACTTGAATAAATTTTTCAGTTTCTTCAAACTTTATGATTATTTGTATTCTTTTCCAATTCCTCAAATAGCATATCAACTTTAACTTTGAAACTTTAGGAATTAAAATTGTACATTTAAATTTAATTTTACTTAAAGTAAATTTAAGTTTATTTTTAATTTTCATTAAAATTTGAAGACATCCAAAAGGAATAAATAAATACTGCAAAAAAAATTCCATTACATGAGAAATATTGAAAGTTTGATTCCTACCCAGGAGCAATTGGGATAAATGAACTTTACTGCAGTTTGCAAAAAGAGAACACATGAAAGAATAAAACTATTCATAGCAGAGGAGGTAGGGATGACCAAATGAGATTGATATATCGGATTTTATTATTGTTACAACACATTTGATATATTAATTTTAAATAAATAATTACAAAAGTATCAAAATAGAAATTTCTTTAAGATCTTAAAAATGCTTAAAGATTAACAAAGTAAATGTGGTAAATTGGTTGCAAATAATATCTGCAATTTTTCACTAATCACTGAATCCATATATTTGCAATGTGATGTTGAAGCTCTTCCCATCTGGAGGGGAAATGTTTCTTTATTCCTTGAATCTTGGTTGTCTTTGTGATTTGCTTTGGCCAGCATAATGTAAAAGTGATGATGGCCCAGTTCTGAGTCTAAGCACTAAAAGTTTTCTCTTCCTCTCAGAGCTTTGATACTACCGTGAGAACAAAACTGGGTTAGCCTGCTGGTAAAATATGAGAACATATGGAAAGAGGTCACAGTTACCCAGTCATCCCAAAAATTGTGGTAGGTAGACTAATGGGCCCCCAAAGATGGCCACATTCTAATCCCTGGAACCTGTGAAAATGTTATCATACATGGCAAAGGGAAATTAAGATTGTGGATGGAACTAAGGTTTCTAATAAACTGACTCAGAATGAAAAGATTGTCCTGGATTGCCAGGTGGGCCAATGTAATCACGGGTCTTTAAAAATGAAGGAGGCAAAAGAAGAGTCACAGTCAGTGTCAGAATGATGCAATGTGAAAGATTCAACTGACCATTGCTGGCTTTGAAGATGGAAAAGGACCACAAGCCAAGGAATGTGGACAGCCTCTACAAGCTAGAAAAAAGGAAAATAACCCAGTGAGACCCATTTTGGACTTCTGATATGCAGAAACATAAGAATATAAATCTATGCTATTTTAAGTTAAGAAATTTGGGGTAATTTGTTACAGCAGCAATAGGAAACTAATACATCCATTCTAGATGAGTTAGCCCACAGCTAAGCTAGCACTTGACCCAAGACACCTGAGCAAGTCCATCCAAGATCAGCCAAGTCTGGTACAGACTAGCAGAACAGCACGGCTGACTCATAAATGCATGAGAAATAATAATTGTTGTTATAAGTCACTGTATTTTAGATTGCTTGTTATGCAGGAATAACCAATACAGGTGAGAAAAGAACTGAAACAAGATTATATCACACATTAAATTTTGGTTGTAATTTATCAGAAATAATAAACTAAGTTTCAAGTGGTAGTTGAAAAACCAGCTAAACAATCCTGAAAATACTGAATGGTGAACAAATAGAAATATTTTTAAAGGATTCAAAAATTATCCATATAAAATTGAAAAAAAATTCACTTGAAGCACATCAATTTTGGTCATGCATGATGAAATATATTCATTCATTAGAATATTCTATACATTCATAAGATAACTAAACCAATTATTAGCCTTTCAGCAAATTAAACATTTCTTAAATTGTTGCTATGAAAACAATAAAAATTGGACCACTCAAACTTTAGTAAAATCTTCACAATCTATTAAACTGCTGTATTAGTCAGCCAAAGGGATGCTGATGAAAAGTACCAGAAATCTGTTGGCTTTTATAAAGGGTATTTATTTGGGGTAGAAGCTTACAGTCACAAGGCCCTAAAGAGTCCAACTCAAGGTCCCATAAGAGGTACTTTCTCACCCAAAGTCTGTTGCCACATGTTGATGCAAGAAGGCAGGCAAGTCTGCAAGGGTTCAGCCTTCCTCTTCCCTCTTAAGGCTCCATGAGGCCAGCTTCTTCTGATCACAGCTGTAGGCTGGCATTAGGCTTGTTTCTCTTCCAGGGATTTGTTTCTATCCAGGCTCAGCTGCTCTGTTTTCTTCACAAGGTCTGCTGTAAACTATCAGGCAAAGGTCTCATCTCTCTCCAGTGTCCCAGGATCAAGTTCTCTCCTCCGCTGTGTCTATGGAGCACTCTACTTCTCTGTGTGTCTACTTCAGTATGAGAGACTTTTATCAGTCCACCAAGGGGGCTGGGACTCAATGCTGAGTTGCATTTTAATGACGTGGTTGAATCAAAGCCCTAATCTTAACATAATTGAATCAGTCACCTCAGCTGAATCTAATACAATCAAAAGGTTATCACACCCAGAGGAACAGACTAGTTTACAAACATAATCTATATCTCTTTTTATTTTTTTTATTTTTTTTTTTTTAAAGATTTATTTATTTTATTACATATCTCCCCTTCCCCCCCGTTGCGGCGACGCGCCGAGACTTGGTCACTGCGCAGGCGCGGCTTTCCCCGCTTGTGGGCGGTCTCTGCTTCCATCACGGCCGGCTTTTCAGTTCGCGGGTGGCTGGCTGTGCTCGATTTGCAGGCGACCTGCCCTGCCCGTGGC
>PVKH010050457.1:0-10001 GCA_004027955.1 Chaetophractus vellerosus
ACCACCCCCTCCTGTGAGGGGACCCGAAATAGGTTCATGGAAACTTGTCTACTATTTCCCTCTGTCTATCTTCCCTGGGTGAGCTGTGTTACTCAGCTTGGAACTTTTAATAGGCCAGAACTTACCTTTGCTGGCCCTTGCATTTCGTTGGTCCCCTCTCAGCAGCGTTTCCTGCTGGCTGTTTTTTTTTTTTCCTTGTAAACTACTTCCAGGTTCTGGCAACCAAACCCACAGAAACCCTCTCCACCCCTGTCACACCCTTCCACTCCTGGGGCCCACCACACCCCTCACAGGTCCATTGGTGAGGCCATGAACTTCCCTGCCCCCTCTCCCAGGGATGGGATCCCACCCACTGTGTTACCCACTGGGACAAAAAGAACCCATGATTTTATGCTGCATGGCTTAACTCACACTCCAGCCACCTCCAGAATGATGGATCAAATATTCCTGTGCCCCAAGCTCCCTGCAAAGACTGTGCTCCTCCATTCCTGCTCCCTATCAGCCGCCCCCTACCTGAGAGCTGGTGAGTGCAAACCTAAACCATTGATGCTGTCTTCCCTCCAGAAGTCTCACTTTTGTTGTGTACACACTTGTTTTCATAAACTTTAGCAATTGAGAAATTTCTTTGTTCTTGAAATTGAAACAGCCTAGTGTTATGGGTTGCCTAAGAGTTGCCTCTTGAGAACCTCCTTGTTGCTCAAATGTGGACTCTCTCTAAGGCAAACTCAGCATATGAATGCACTACCTTCCTCCTAGCATGGGACATGACACCCGGGGTGAGCCTCCCTGGCAATGAGTGATTACTAACAAGTGCCAATGGGCAATACTACTGGAAAAAGACTTTGAATAAAATGGGGAAATGGTAAAGACAATTGAGTTCATAGGGCTAAGAGACTTCAAAGTGAGTTGGGAGGTCAACCCAGAGGTAACACTTATGCAGATCCCAGTAGGACCTCCTAGGCTTCCAATATGAATATCACCCAAAAGAGAGGGGCTCCTGAGGGCTCTGGAGACATTGAGGTTCTATATCAAGGCCGATAGCCCCAGAGTTTGGTGCCTTACCAGTGGACCCTAATTTGGAATCCTTGCTCCTGAGAGTGACAGAGTCTGACTGAAATATGTCTTCACTGCACGTGGTCCATCTGTCTCTTCCATTCAAACCTATATGTGATGCCAGAGTTTTAGGTGTACTTCCAGAGACTGGAGACTATGGGCTGTCCATGTGCCAGCTGGGTCCAGAGGCTCAGTGGACCTGCAACTCCTACTCTATAAATCAATTGCCTCACCCAGGACACATAGTGGGGAGATGATGATGGACAATGGCTGTCCCAAGGGAATGGAGAAAGCCTGCAGCTACAGGCAGGATAATCTCTTCCATCATATCCATGGGATATAAGCCCCCTCTCACTTGGTGGTGGAGGGGACATCACCTTCCCAGACTCCTTGGGATTGGGGGAAGAGCTATGGACTAGAGTGGACTTGATAGTGTCTTCTTATAGACTTGTTGTGATTCACACAATGGAGAAAATTACAAAATTATGTGAGCCAGTGGCCACTGAACACTTTGGGGGCAGGGAGAGGGAAGGGCAGTTGTAATATGGGGGCTTTTGGGGGACTAGGGAATTGTCCTGGGTGATGTTGCAATGGAGGATATAGGCCATTTTATATCATCATATATCATGCAGAACTGTGTGGGAGAGTCTGACCTGTGGTCCATGCTTAGTGGCAAAGCTCCAAAATGTGTGTATCTATTTCAGGTGATGTGTCACACTGATGAAGGATGTATATGTGGGAGGTTGTGGGAGTAGTGGGAGATGGGGCATATGGGTACCCCTAAAATTTTGGTGTAATATTTATGTAATCAATGTATCCTAAAAAAATTTAAAAAGAAAATGAAAAGAAAAAAAAAAAGAAAAGTACCAAGCATTGCCTTTTGCCAGCCCCAGAATGCCACCATCTTTGGGTTGACATCATTGCCTTGCTAATGTATTGATTTTGGACTTCAAAACTAGTATTATAAATAAATCATTAAAATGTATGTGAACAGAAAAAAAATAAATGCAATGTTTGAGAAATCAGTGAGCTGGCATATAACAAATGGCTGCCATCTGGTTTTATGAATAAAATTTAGTTGGCTTGCAGACTTTTCCATCCATTCACATGTTGTCTGTGGCTTCATAAGCACAATGGCAGAAAAGTGGTACTTGCTCTCTGTTAAACCAAATTTTCAGGCATTTGATGGAATGTAAGATGCTTGAAGTTTTCACCAAGAATGGCATATAACTTGAAAGTATTTTTAAAATATGGCTGTTTGATCAACTCACAAACATCTTGTTTTGGTTGGTTCTTATTGTAATCATTGCATTATTCCTGATGTCTTAAAAAATACACAGTAATGTATAGAAATATAGTAAAAATTTTCCATAAATTGTTAAAAGAGAAGTACATTAAATGAAAGGAATTAGACAAAATGTACTACATATTGTTTGACTCCATCTATACAGCTATAAATATAAGTAAAATATAATGATGTAACTATACTAGGAGTTATGTGTGGCAGGGGAAACAGAGATTGAGAGGTGACTATGAGGGGGTTGGTGTTTGGTTTGCTTGTATGTCTGTTTTGAGTAATGAAAAGGCTCTAATATTGAATGAAGTGATGAATGAAAAATCTGTGAATAAAGCCAATACCATTGATAGTATACTTTAGATGGATTGCCTGGTTTCTTAATACATTTAATTACAATTAATTATAATATAATAGAGACTGAGAAATTGAGATTTATTTTTTGAATGAGTAATAAAATGTATTTACAGGTGAAACTAAAGGCATACACTAAATCTTCTGGGCTTTCATCCTGCTTTCATTAATTTCTTCTTTCATAATTAGGCCTTAGGAAAAATATCATCATCTGACCACAATCATTGAAAATATATTAAATTTCTTCCTATATTAATCATTGAGAAATGTGTGTTTATGTAATAAAGAGAAATACAGAAATAGCAAGAAAGTGTTTTTGTATTTGTAAATATTTTGCAGTGGTATATTCCATCATTACAATCTTTAAGCCTGTGTGTTAGTTTCCTAGCTGTTAAAACAAATAAAACACATTCAATTGGTTTAAACTATGGGGATGTTGCCTCACAGTTTCACAGCTAGAAGTCCAAAATTGAGGCATCAGCATGGTGATGCTTTCTATCTGAAGACTGGTGTTTGGGGGCTGGCTTGGGGAGATCCAAAGCCCTTCATTTTTCTGTCAAATGGCAATGCACATGGTGGATTCTTCTCCTTTTTCCTCCAGTTTTGTTGACTTCTAGCTTCTGGCTGCTTATCTTTGTTTAAAAGGACTTCAGTCATATTAGATTAAGGACCACCCTCATTCATTTGGGGCACAACTTAACCAACAACATCTTCACAGGTACTATTTACAAATGGATTCCTACCCATATGACATGGGCTTGTGATTGGAGTATATCTGCTGGAAAAAGGGTCATGATTTAATACCCAACCTGCTTTCCATATTTTTTGTATACACCATCACTACAACCAAAAAATCCAAATTGATGAATAATTTCCTTGCTCTTATTTATGTACTAGGACAAAATATTTCTAGTGTGTTAGGACAGTACAAATTGTCTTATGCATGAGAAATAATAGACTCATCCTTTGAAATGATGATCACTTCTGAAGCTGACATTTGGTTTGGTGACCTTCCCCAGTTAACTTTGGTAGACATGCAGTCATATACTGAAAATGGTAGGGCTTGGATAGAAGGATTCTGGGATACTTGTTCATAACTGAAGAACAATCTTCCCCATATAGGATATGTGGGTTGAATGGAGACAAACTGGTTCCATGGAAATCCATGAAATGTGAAGGCATTCCCAGTTCTGATTTCTCCTTTATTGCAATTAATAGAGGACAGTGATTTTACTTGGTCTAACAAAACACAAACATACAAAAAAAGCAAAACAGCAAATCACATGTGACTGTCCCCAGTGAAGAGAGATACCACAGGCTTGAAGACAAAATTATGGGTGGATTCTGTAGAAAAAAGTGCTACATCTGTAGCATATATAGCCACATCTCAGGACAAGAGCACATGAGTATTCCATTGCTGAATGCCCCACATTGTATACCATTTCACACCCTGAATATTCATTTGAGGAGAATGGTGATGGCATAGCATGCATAGGCACCTAGGTTTCATGTGTGGCACATGGGCTTATCTCATTTAAGGGAGTGGTCTGTTCTTGCTATAATACAACTTTCATTTCACCCCAGAAAATACAAAAACTATCTGTATAGTGACCAGAGAAAAGCCAAGGAGGACTTGTTCATAAAACTCAAACTATCTTCCTCCTGTCAGAACCACTGATTGTTTCTGCTGGTTACCAGGCAGAGGGTTTTTCTTTGTGTTAGAACATGCAGAGGGTTCCAATCCCTTAGTTGTAGACTAGAAACTACTAGCCAGATGCAGAGCTGTGGGTTCTATGGAGCCATGAAAATCCAACTGAGGGCCATAAAAATGTCTTTGGTGCTAATCATAGAGCAGCTGTCCAGTATCTGATGGTCTTTTCTGAATTCTGGAGGCAAGGCACAAGTCTATTGGCATTTTCCTTGGAAATCCTACTACGTGCTACTTGAATTGTCCTCATAGTAAAAGCCCAGCAGAGTATTTGAAGAATGAAGAGCTAGCCAAACACTTTGTTTCTCAGTGTGAAAAATATCTTAATGTCAGTGAGAAGATTGGACAAATAACTAAATTGTGTAATGAGCTCAGGTCACCTCCAGTGGAGACCAGTCCTTCAATGTTACAAACTCTGTGCTTGGCAGTATTTAATAATAATGCAAACAGTTTCCACTTTTTACTTTTTACTGGAAAGTGTAGGAGACATTCTACGCAAAGAACAGACATCTGAGCTCACTAAATTTTCATTCAACAGAGTGATAATGGCTCATCCGTGAGGACATATACAGCCTCTCAACAGGGCATACAAACACCTTCCCTGCATTGACCTTGTGATAAAGTCATCTTAATGGTATCTCAGGAGAATGTAGAAACTGCAGTGCAAGGAAGAGACAGTTAACGGTGTGGATGAAAATGCTCAGCTTCAGGAAACCTTAATACTGCGTGCTTTGGAAGAAGCTACGTGGAATGAAATCATGCAGGAACTGAAGGAATAGGAGGAAAACCTTGATAATTCCATGATGTAGATGGAATTAATGGTCAACGATAAAGAAATCTAGTTAACATCTCTGACTGGAAAAAGTTTTGAAGATGATAAATGAACCTGCTGCCTCTAAGGATGACATGCATGATATGAACTTGAAATTAGAGGAAAAGGGTGAATCTGCAAAAGTGCACCAGCCTCAGGATAGATGTGGATGTACCAAATCTCATCTATGCTATAACCTCAAATGTTAATTCAAACATACTCAAAGGGAAAAGCAAGTGATATATAAATATAAAGTTTTGTAAGTATAGTCAGGTCAATGAAACACATGTCAAAATAAGTATCTGGAAAGTGAACAAGCATCTCTATGGCTGAAAAATGAATACCTAGAAAAGTAGATTCTGAAGTTTCACCAGAAACTGCAAATTCTTCCAGAAGTACATCAATAAAACCTCCTGCAACTTCAGCATGAATCAATCCAGCAGAGGACTGACCACTTGGAAATACAGAAAATTATTGCCAAGGTGCATGGAAACATTGTGTTTACACTAAATAACTAGACACATAGAGTAGGGTGACAGAACATCTGGCACATGAACTAAAGAGCACTGCTACATTCTATGAAAGTTGGATCCATTACTATGATAGAAAAACACATGAAAGTTGCCTGGAAGCTCTAGCTACAGAGAGGAAGCTCAGTGAGCTAAGACTTGAAAATGAGCAGAACAGGCAAAAGTTTTCAGAGAGAGATGCTAAAATACAGCTCACCCTGGGTGGTCCTTTTGTCCCCACTGTTTCACATGGTGCTCAGGTTAGAGGTTGGAGAGGTTCATGGAAACCCCTGTATCATCAGGTCTCCTGTGGGAGAGAAGGGGCAAGCAGTGAGGGCTCAGGGATCCAGGGTGTTGCTCAGGTTTGACTCCCCTTCTATCAGCCAGTGCCTGAACATTCAAAAGCACAGTAGGACCTCCAGCATATTTTATTTCAAAGTGCTTGTGATTAATGTCTTCTTTTTTTTTTGTTACATATCCCCCCCTTTCTGCTTGTTTTTGCTGTGTTCATTTTTGCGTTCTTCTGTGTCTGCTTTGTCTCCCCCTGTTGCGGTGATGTGCTGAGTCAGCTCACTGCACAGGTGGCTCACCCTGCTCATGGGTGGCTCTGCTCTGTTTGTGGGTGACTTGCCCTGCCTGTGGTGGCTCTGCCCTGCCCATGGCATCTTTGCCCTGCCCATGGTGGCTTTTTGCCTTGCCCATGGTGACTCTGACCCACCCATGGCAGCTTGTCCTCTCAAGGCAGGCTGCCCGCTCGGAGAGGCCCCCAGGAACCGAACCCAGGGTGTCCCATGTGGTGAACCAGTGCCTATCCACTGGGCTACAGCTGGCCCCTAATGTCTTCTTGGTACATATGTTAATTGATGTATGTTTTTGATAATTTATATAATTAAAGATGAAGTTTCCCACAATATAGATAGTTGTAATGTTATTCTAAAAATTACACTGCTTACATTTTATTGAACTGCATAGAATTAGATCATAAGTATTTCATTTTAAATGAGTACATTTTCCCACCATTACTTCACAATAATTGAAATGTAAAATGAGGAGTTGGAGAGAATTGTAACATTCAAGTGTGTTTCTAAATAAATGAGACAGGATTTTTAAAACTGTAGAAATAAGTTGATATTGACAGCATTAAAAGTTGAGTGATTTTTAAAAATAACAGGGAAAAAACCACCACCAATGCTCCATACTACAAATAATCATTTTTCTAATAGTACCCTAAATTCAGTGATTTGTTATTATGAGGTGATATTTTGAAACTATTTCTTATTTCTTTTTTTTTTTTGTTACATATCCCCCCCTTTCTGCTTGTTCTTGCTGTGTTCATTTTTGTGTTCTTCTGTGTCTGCTTTGTCTCCCTCCATTGCAGCGATGTGCTGAGTCAGCTCACCATGCAGTCATGGGTGGCTCTGCTCTGCTCATGGGTAGCTCAGCTCTGTTTGCAGGTGATTTGTCCTGTCCGTGGCAACTTTGCCCTGCCTGTGGTGGCATTGCCATGCCTGTGGTGTGTTTTTGTCCTGCCCACAGTGGTTCTGCCCCACCCACAGCAGCTTGCCCTCTCAAGGTGGTATGCCAGCTCAGAGAGGTCCCCGGGAACCAAGCCTGGGGCCTCCCATGTGGTGAACCAGTGCCCTATCCACTGGGCTACAACCGGCCCCCTATTTCTTTTGAAAATGTTATATTGTTCACAATAGTCATTGTAATTCAAACATTTCAAAATTTTCCTCAGTATAGTAAAATTTTCTTAGTCATTCTGCATTCTGTTATCATTTAGAATGAATTTCCTGAAACTATGAATATTTCTTTTTAATTTATTTTTCCTTATATTGCTGTTATGGTATCTTATTTTTCTCTTAAATCTTGGATCCTATGTTTTAAATAAGAAAGGAGTTAGAAAACCAGCATTATTTCCTTTTACTAAAGAGTTGCCTAATGTTTAACTTTACCCATTATTTGTAACATTTCATTTATCACTTAACCACAATTTGTGTTCAGTTTCCTTTCCAATGTCTTTAGGTATGGTCAATGTTTCACTATACATTTAAAAGTTCTATAAATATTCATTCTTCTTTTTTCAAAAATTTTCCTTGGTATTTTGATATGATTTCCCTAAGAAAAATCCAAATGCAGTTGCTTACTTTAACACTTAGAGACAAATCTATTAATTTTTTATTGGTTTAATAAAATATTTCTAGATTAATTTCATGATGCTATCATTATTTAGATGTTGCGTGATATCCACAAAAATGCATGTGTCTAGTGAAATAACTGCTTTATTTACATTCATTAAAGTTTCTTCTTGTATATGTTGCATATTTATTTTAGACGTATCTTTAGGGATATTGACTTGTTAAAAAATATGATTCTGTGTAATTTGAGATATTAATCACTGTTTCCTTTATTACCATCTCCTTTATTTTCATTTAATTATGTTCTATTTAAATTTCCAAGCAAACTGCTATAAAGAACAAAATTCATTATACATTTTCCTTTGCTTTGAAAGCCTTAAAACCTGGAGAAGAGAGTGTAGTTGAAGAGTGAATAAAATATCTTTGGGGATAGACGAGGAAGAGTAGTGTGTCTCCCCCACCCTGTCACCCACACAAACACCAAGCCAAAGGATTATAAACATCCACAGCTCCCCAGAATTTGGGAAGGTAAGAGAGTGAGCTCAGGCAGGGTGTTGTAGTAAGTACCTGGAGAAGGAGGGGCTGTAGGATAGGTGTAGGCAGGAATTCCAAGATTTACCTTTAAGACAGGTCTCCATGCCTGCCTTGGCTGTGGAAGAGCAGCAAGCTGAGGAGCCTAAGGATCATGGGGACCCAGCATTGCCTGTTGGAGGTATAAGCACAAGTGCAGAAATCCACACCCTGACAAGTCTTGGTGTATGAGCCCCACACCCTGTGTTATGGCAACATGCAGCAAGGAGCCCTTGATGGCACTAGCACACTCCTGACTTAAAACCACTTCCTCAAAAAATACAAATTAATACTCTAATCATTTCCTTATATTCATGGCATTTTTCTTCATTGAGCCTCTTCCTTATGGTCATTTATGGACTTTATAAAATTTAAGGCATGGCACTCAGCCCTCAATTTTCCATTTCAAGTAATAAGGTGACATTTCAGTTGTTGCTCTCAATTTCTATGGGTTATTCACAATTTAGACATACACAATTTCTCATATTTCCTTTCTATGATCCATAAAAAAGGTACTAATCAGAACAAATGGGTGGGGAAAGCCATAAATATGGAAACAACATAAAAATGCCAAGGACATATAAGAATGTGTGGTATATTTTCAAATCCTAAAGCAATACAGTGTAGTGACCAAAATATGTGCCTGAGCCTCAATAATGGAAAACTTAAAATGAAGAATAATCCAGATGATTTGAAAGATCCCTTTCTATTCTGATATTTTGTAACCTTGGTTGAACATTAATGAATTTGCATCAATCTTAGCACATGTAATCTTGAATAACTTACAATGTGAGTTGAAAACAATACACAAAATTTATCCTTGAACATGTGTTATTTATTGAATATTTTCTTGGTCATTTGGACAACTACAGTCATTTGTAAAGATTTTCAGCTTAGGCTTTTCTATTTTTTAATACTTGAAGGTAAAAATGTAACATGTTAAAACAATGTGAGTTTGTAAGATTGTAGTTTGGCACCATAATGTATGTGCAGACAGGTTTCTCAGCTGGTGTTACAGAAGTAGTTCTGGCTGCCAGAGACCTATTTCTGAGATTACATGTAACATCCTCATGAACCTGATGAATACTTGTCCCCTAAAGACCTTCAAATATCTTTCCATATTACAAAACTTAATAAGTTTCCTAAATTTAATTTAATTAGACTAATGAGTATGCGATTATGGGTCAATGATGAATAACACTGGGACAGCACTTAGATCCAGACACATTCTTCACCATCAGTAGCTCACATTTGGGTGGAGTAGATTGTCAGTGAAATGGAGATTTATCAAAGTGGGTGTATTATTAAGGAAGAATATGGAGAAAAACAGTTGGCAAGAAGCCAATTCTGAGCAGTATTACAGGTTTCTCTTTTTATATAATTTGGGCCTCATTCCAAGATAAAAAGCAGCCACAGAAAGAGTTTACACAGGCTTGGGGTAATTCTGAAGATAAGATCTAAGTAAGGAGAAGATTGTGGAATGATGGTGGAGTAGGAAATTCCAGGAATTAGGCCCTCCACCAAAACAACAATTCAACTGGCAAGAACTATCTGAGCCAACTAA
>PVKH010050459.1:0-10000 GCA_004027955.1 Chaetophractus vellerosus
CAGGGGCCATAAATAATAAGAGAAGCATGGTGGGAACCTTAACAGAAATGCAGCAACCAGCAAGGAGATCACTTAGTGGTTCAGTAAGAGATGCTGGTAATTTGGACTAGGTGGAGGCAGTGGTGATGAGGATAAATGGATGGATTTAAAATACATTTTGAAAAACAAAAAAATAAAAAAATGAAAAGAATAAAATACATTATGAGGTGAGTTCAAATGAATTTACTGATGAATTGGATTTGGGAAGATGAGGAAGCAGGAGTCAAGGATAACTCCTAGGTTTCTGACCTGACACAGTAAGTTTTGCTACTCACTGATAGGAAGAAGGTGCTCTATAAGACTTTGAAATGTCTTTGGGCAGCCCAGTGGACTGGCCTAATAGACAGGTGGATGTATAGTTTAGGAGTTGAAAAAGAAGGTCTAGGATAGAGATATTAATCTGAGAGTCAACTGAATAGATAGAGGTGGTTGTTGAGGTCTTGGGGAGAAGAGGTACTATGAAAACAGTGTTCATGGAAGACTGGACAGAACATACTTATTGATCCCTATATTCTTCTCATCCACTTCTTCATTTGGTATGAGTATCTGCATCATTCAATAGAATCTTTTCTCCCCCTGCAAAAGAATCTTCAATTTTCATTTACATTTCCCTTTTTCCTACTTTTAAAACTTACTTTGCATATTTAATTTATTATATGTATTTCTATAGCCACTCAACCTTTTATGGAATGAGAGAGAGAGAACAAAGGAAAGAGAGAAAAAAAATATCAATCATTAGCCTTCAGAAGACCCAGGTGAGACTCCAAATGGTTAAATTATCCTGACAGCTAACACAGAAAGCAATAGATTAGATTCACTCACTAATAGCGCATTCAAAGGAACTGTCTTTGAGTCTTCAAGGTGATTCTTGATGTTTTCATTTTAAGAAGGCAAAGCTTTTTGGAAGTGGTGGGGGTTGTTGGTAGGGGAGGGGTTGGAGGAGCTGAAACCAGAATTTGATGCCTAAAGGGTTCCCCAATGTTCAGTTTTAGGGAGGATTAATTTTGCTATGGCTAATTGGAGGATTGAAAGCTGTTAAGACAGGCTAGCCATTAAGGCCATTTTTCTCATCTTCAAACTTACTTCCTGAGTGATTTACAGCTAGAACAGGCAGGCTGTTATGGAAATTTAAATGTAAAGATGAAGTAGTCCCCAATGACAAAAACTCCATGTACCAAGTAATGAGTTTAATTACTTAATTATTAGATACTAAGCCCTCAAATTTAACCAACACCAGTTTCCACAAGGAAGAAAATAACTTCATTTCACTGTTCTCATAGCCTCTCACTGTTTCACTGTTCTCCTAGTATGTCTCAGTAATGTTAAAGCCCATTTCCCCCCTAAATTTTCCAATGCTAGCCTAGCTGTGAGCTTCCTGACAGACAGGACAGTGATTTGTATATCCCCACTCTAGCACAGTGTCTGGCACATAATAAACACTTGACAAATGAATCGACACCTCCACTTGAGCAATGCTCAATATATCGCAGAACAATCCCCCAAAATAATCTATTTGATTCCAGAAATGTTTGGTACAATGGAGATGTTCCATTAAGAGACTTTTAGAAACAAAACTATTAATTCAGCAGCTCTGACCACATCCATAACAAAAGGGACTGCATCATTCACATCTTCCCCTTGATAGCCCACCTGTATGGCAAAATAGTTTATCAAGAATATTAAAACATGGACTAGGATCAGCCTTCTGTCGGTGAGCAAAAATGCCATCAACTAGAGTTGCGATTGCCCCTTTTCACTTTTTTTTTCTTAAGAACTATTTTATTCAAAGTTTAGTTAAAGCCAAAAGAAAGCACAATCTATTTACAGTACATCTATACTCTCCAGGATTACCTTAATTTACTTCAGCTAAACCTAAATCTCAATCAAAACTTCTGAAAATCAGAAATGCCTAGAGAAGAAATATGACATTCATGAGGTTGAGGCGTCTATAAGGAAAGATAAATTATTATTGTCCTAAATGAAAGAAAGCTGAGTTCCTAAATAACATACTTTTTTCTCCAGACTTGTTGACTACAAGGTTATAGAGCTTTCTTCCTCTCCATTGTTAGAGAGATTTAAAATTGAACATCTTTTCTAACCTTGGAAGGCAACTGTTGGAAAATAGTAACCATTTTCTCAGTACAATTTTATTTTCTTTGAAAGATTTGTTTAAATATTAAATTCCAACTTGAAGCAATTGTTGCCATACATGTTTGCTAGTTCCAGAGCACAAACATGATATGTGGGAATGAAGATTGACAATGAAAGAAATAATAATAGAACAAATGGATCTATCCATTTTTCTTAAATAATATACATTAAGCAAGTATCATGCATTCCACATAGGACTCAGCACTGTCAATATTTTATTTCAAACAAACCTGGTATAATAAGAAGAGCAGAAAATATTGTTAGTGTTAAAGGGTTTGGGGGTTTAGTTTGAGTCAAAACACTCAACGCTCATGTAAAAAGTCTAAGTCCGGATTCTGTGGGTTAAATGAGACCAGTTAGTTTCCTAAATTACTATTTCTTTGCTCCATCAGAGAGAGAGAGAGAGAGAGAGAGAGAGAGAGGGAGAGAGAGAAAGATTGCAAAACTGGAACTCAAAAGCCATTTGTGGGAAGAAAAACTAAGCTTCACTGATACCTACCATGTTTAAGGCACAATGTTAGGAATTTTTGTATTTATAATGCCAGTTTTCCTAAAAGTAAAGTAACTAAGGTTCAGGAAAATAAAGTGATTTCCCAAAGATTATTCAGACAAAGAAGGTGGAATCCCAGTTTCAAAGACAGATCTGTTTGACTCCTGATAAATTCCCTTTCCATAAAGCTGTTCTACAAATCAGGGGAATTGGCCTCTCTTTATAATACCTTTTGAAGAAAGAATGAAGTTTCTGCAGGGATTTAAACAGCATTAAAAGAACACAATTTAAAATGTTGGATGTGAATTGGTAAACAGATGTATGTCACTAAAAAGTAACATTTTTCATCATAATAGTTTGGTTTGCTGTCTGTTGGCAAAGACCCCAGTAAAGCTGTTTTTATACAACTGAAGCACAGCTGGTTAAAAAGGGAATAAATCTGGTCAACCAACTAAGATTTCAATTCATTCAATGCCAAATATCTGCTTGAATTTTTTTTTTTTTAATACAGCAACCCATAAGTAAGCTGGCCCAGAAACATTCTTTTTGGTCATTATATCTTTAATTTTAATTTTTTGGTGAACCTCTCTACTAATAGCCTCTATATTATTCAGGGTAAAAGCTCAACTGCATTATACTAAAATTGCTTTTAGATCCCAGAAAGTTCCTTTGCACAAAGATACATAAAAGGAGCATTTGAAATTAGCTTGAAATTTGAGTGCATTTCAGATATGAAACGCCATTCATGTTCACAAGTCCTATTCTCGGTGACAATGGGCTGTATGCACCAGTCCTCATAATCCATTAATCCATTACTTTTTGTAGAATGCATGTCAGTTGATCAGTGTGTTCACATCCATTATCCCATGTGACGGGATCTTTAACACAATTCCAGAATATAGAATGAAGCTAAAGAGATTTTTATACTTTGCCTGGAAGGCTAGTTATTTAGGATTTTTTTCTCTCACGTTTATGTATAAATCATTTATAACATACCCTCAAAATACGTTGGAACAGATAAATAGTAGAGCTCAAACACTGAGCATTTTGGAAATAATAAGGGAGGACCTATTCCCAATTATAAGTGTCATCAATATAGAGTTCTCAAAACTAATCTTATGATATCGAACACAAATCTTAATTTCCGTGTGCATAAGCAGAAAAAAACACATTGTACATGTACAATTATTCAGTGTTATTATTTTTAAAAACCCTATATATCAAACCAAAACAAATCAATACAATGTCACCAATGCGAATATCATTAGGCTCAGCATCTTAAACTCAGCATGTAATCTACCAGACCGTAAATTTAAAAGGAAGAAATTCAGCATCAGTTCCATAAATCAAATTAACACTAGGATAAAATGTATTAGAGCAAATAGTCTTATTCAGGGAGAAATGGTGTTCAGAGAGGGAAAAAAATGGTTTGTGGCTCTCTGCTGTACTAACCTGATATCTTAAGATTATCTAATCTTAGTAGAGTTTTAAGCAAAGTACATCACAGAGTTAGCACAAAAATGCTTATTATGACAGAAATCAGCAACATGCATTTTTGTTGCAACACTATTTCCTGCATTGTAAGACTTTAAATGGTTTAAATTGTTTACCAGAACACAGTGTGATATATGACTGCAGGTATCTATGTCTATAGAAAATATATACCTCATTAAGGAAATATATCTCTTTAATGTGTGTATATATGTATATGTGTGTGTGTGCGTGTGTGTGTAGCTATAGTTATATAGTTATATACTAAATCTCACAGAGTGACATAAACATCTCCCGGCTGGCTTTTTATACATTTGCCTTAAGAGAAGATTACTTAAGAGAGGACAGATGATTTTTTTGTTTGTTTCACTTGTTCAACTTAAATTATTTTGTCTCTTGTGGCATTATGTCCCTTTGTATATAGGGAATAAAATCTCTTGGTAGCATAACACGTTCAAGGATTTTGCATGAACTTCTCTATGAATGATCAAGCCCCCATACTGTTTAGATTTATTAGATAAAGAAGTTTTTAAAAACGTTTTTCCTTCCCAGGGGGGAAGGCAGAGATTCACATGGAGAAAGAGGAGGAAAAATAATGCATGTATTGCCATTAATACACCACCTCAACTCCCCGAGAGTGAATAATAGGGAATCAAATTCTAACCAAAGGACTTATTTCGAGTACATATTTTTTAAAGTGGCTTGTTTCTGATTGCAGTATATATATATTTTTTAATATGGGCGAAAATTTAGCGGCTCTGCAGAAGGAGAGCGCGGCATTGAGAAACGCTAGGCACGTTTTCGCTCCATCACAAAAGGCCCCCCTCCAAATGGTCAAGGTGAACCTATTGTAAAAACCTCACTGCGACGGACGAGTGGGAGATAACTGACCCCGCAGTGAGCTGGCCAGCAACGCGGGCTCCCTGGCCGTCGGGTCTGAGTCCCGCAGCGGGAGCAGGACGGGGCCAGGGGGGCGGGTCCGGGGGGATCCGGCTGCGTGGGCCGCGAGCCTTCCCGGGCCTGGCCTCAGCTCGGACCCGAGAGCGGCCTCGGAGTGGTGGAAGGGCCGGGTGGCCCAGGGCCGCCTCCAGGCCTGGAAGCCTCGTCTATCTGCACCCGGGTTCAGCCACCTGTCCAGCAGGTCCCAGGCGTAACACAGGGCATCCGAGCGTGCTGCCACCTGCTCCCCTGCTCTCCCGCACACTGGAGCCACCGAAGCCGAACGCCAGGCCTGCTGGCTGCCCTCGGGCGGGACACCCGCGCCCTCCCAGCCCGGCTCTATTCTAAACACTTATTTTGAGATAATTTCATACTTATAGGACAGTTGCAAAAATAACATAAAACCTACACGGAGACCTCCAACGTATTTCCAATCCAGATACCTGACCCACCAACCTTTAACATTTTGCCACATTTGCCATATCATTCTATCTACTCATCTATCTATCCAACCATCTATTTACATATTTCTAAACATTTGAGAGTAGACTGTACACATCACGATCTTTCAATACTCATATTGCTATGTACATTTCCTAAGAACAAGGATGCCACCTTATGTGCAATTATCAAGTTCAAGAAATTGAACAGTGACATAAAGCTTACATTCTAATGTTTCAATTTTTTCATATGTCCCAATAATGTCTGTATAAGGCAGGGTTACAAAAACAGGGGTCATAGGTCCCAAACAATTAACAATTCCCAAACCCTGCAGGTCATGCTCCATTAGATTTCAAGGTCTGAGTCATCTATAGAGTGATAATTTGTCCTCTGGGTCTGATGGAGCATCAGCTCCACCCTTTCCAAGGCCTGTGCAGTGAACATGCTCTCCCCAAACAATGGAGTGGAGGCTCAAACTTCTTCTAGTATTGGGGTGATGGCTAGGATCTTGGCTGCACCCTTGTCAAGCATCAGAGTGGTGGCCAGACCCTTCCTCAAGCCCCTAGGCTTCTGAGAAAGCTGGGGTAGTAATACTTTTCTTGAATAACAGGGCAGAAGGCCTGCCTTCTCTGAGTACCAGCACAGACTCACCCTTTCCACACACATGGGTGGGTCCACTCTCTTGGCCTGAGAAGATGTCTTTAGTCCAGACCTCAGCTTCTATGGTCCTGCCCTCAAAGTGATTTTTCCCTCAATCTGTCCCTCTTATTCCAGGCTAGCAATGGTTCTGTTTATACAGCTCTTGAAAAAAAAACTTGTCAGTTTTGCATGTAGTACAAAGGGGTCTAAACCATCAGATTAAAGAACTCTCCATAAATCCTTTCTGGATGACTACATTTCCAATCCTGACTTGTACTGAAATGGCTGACTGGATCCATGTTCAGCTGACCCCTCACATGGAGCACTATTCTCTGGGGACTGCTTTCTGGAAGCTCAGAATTTTCCAAACCATTGATTTCTGGTTTCTTTGTGCCCAGGAGTTTAGTTCTCAGTTTATCCCTTTCCTCTCAAATTTTACTAAAAGCTGCAAGGAGAGAGAAGGCAACACTTTTCACATTTAGTTTGGAAATCTCCTCAGCTAAATATCCAAGCTTGTCCACTTTCAAATTCTGCCCTCCATCTGTCATCAGGACTCAATTTTTTCAGTTTCTCTGCCACTTTCACCTTTCTTCCAGTTTGCACTGACACATTCATTTCTGTCTAAAGCCTCATCAGAAGTACCTTTAGTATGCATATCTCTATCAACTGTCTCTTCAAAGCAATCAAGACCTTTTCTATCAAGCACCTAACAGTTCTTCCAGGCTTTACCCATTACCCAATTTAAAAGCCATTTCCACATTTATGGTATTTGCAATAGCAGCACCCCACTCCTGGTACCAAAGCTGTATTAGTCAGGGTTTTCTAGGGAAACAGAACTGACAGGAGATACATGTAAATATTATGAGTTTATAAAAAATGCCTCATGCAACTGTGGGGATGCACAAGTCCAAATTCTGTAGGGCTGACTTAAGCTGGGAACTCTGATAGAAGGTTTTCAATGAATCCCCAGGAGAAGCTGGCTGGCAGAAGTAGAAATGGAAATTCTCTCTTCTGACTGCTGAATTTATTACTTCTCCTTTTAAAGCTTTCAACTGATTGGATGAGGCATCTCTCATAGTTGAAAGCAATCTCCTCAGCTGATTGTACATGTAATCAGCCATAGATGCAATCAACTTATGGATGATTTCATTCCACAAAATGTCCCCACAGATGACTGGACACCATTACCTGGCCAAGCTGACACATGAACCTAACTATTACAATGTTCTTTTGGGCATTTTTTCCTCCGTTATTATATCCAGCCCAGGATCATGTATTGCATTCAATAGTCATTGTCTCATTAGTCTCTTTTTCACTTTTTAACTGTGAAAACATACATACAACCTAAAATCTACCATCTCAACCATTCCCAAGCTTACAGTTCAGTGGGATCAATCACATTGACAATCTTGTGCTACCCTTATTACCATCCATTACCAGAACTTTCCCATTATCTCAAACAAAACACTGCACACTTTGTGTATTAACTCCCCATTTCCCCTCTCCCAACCTATACTCATCTTTCTGTCTCTTTATTTACCTATTTTAGTTATTTCATATAAGTAGAGTCATGCAGCATCTGTTCCTTTGTGTCTGGCAGCATTTCACTCAACATGATGTCTTCAAGGTTCATCCATATTGTAGCAGGTATCCAAACTTCATTCCTTAACAAGGACTTTTTAAAAGGGGATTAATGAAGTCCAACTTCTGGCCCACACAACACTCACGACTACAACTAAGTAAATAATCAAAATCATTTTATATCCAAATAAAACTAGATCACCAGAGAGGAAGTTGAACTCAGCTTCCAATTTCCTTCTTTCTGCTCTGTCAAGAAGGGTGATTGTGCTAGAAAGAGCAAATCAAACTGGTTGGTCAGAGAACTGATGCCCAAGATAAGTTGGGATATGAGACGCAAAGGAACATGTCATTGTTTTAAAGGTCTCTCTGAACAGGATGAACAGGAAGAAATTAGAGATAAGATTGCTGTACTAATTTGAGCACCTCTGAGGAAATATCACGATATGCAGAGATAACCAAATTGGAATGACTTTAATACACAGGGGGCATTGGGAAAATTAAAAAACAGCACTCAAGGGAGAAAGTGTCCCTTTCTCAGCCCCAATGAAAGCAGGCGAGATTTTCTCTTTCATCCCCACTTAGACTTTAATCAAGAACTTTCTTGCAGATCCTAACCTGTACAACCCACATATGGCTGTCCTGGGAGTAAACACTGCACAAGAATTAGTGCTCTTTTATATATTAAAAAAAAAAAAAAAAAAACAACTAGCTACTCTTACAAGCTTGACAAAAGCTGGGCAAAATTCTGAAAATGATATTATAACAAAATTGTTGGCAGGAACTTGGCAAAGTTCTTCGCTAAGAGTCCACATGGTTCCCAAATGCACCGCAGGCTCTATATTTGCAGGATAAGCTGGGTGGATTCAAGGTGTGCTATAGTTAGAAGATATTTAGAGTAATCACCGTCCCAGTCTCCTTTCAGCGTAGGGCATGGAAGAAAAGACTAAATGAAAAAGAAGGGAAAGAGCAAGGAAAAAGAGAAGGAAAGGGGGAAAGAAAGAAAAAAATTAAAAGATAGGAGAAGGGGGAAAAAAAGAAGAGACCTTAGCAGAAGGAGGAATGAGTGAGGAATAAGGGGGGTGGGGGTGGAGAAAACATGGCAAAACTGAAGAAAGAAACAACCAGGGCATCTGCAAGAAATATGGCACTCTCATGACAGCCTTGTGAAGCATGGCACATCCGTTCAACATAGAATGCAAACAATAGTAATATTCCAAGGGACCCCGTGAAGATGGGAAGTCTCCCTCCCACCCACCAACAGTTTGGAGGGACCCTGAAGCAAGGAAAAATACTCTCTTTCTTAGGGAGGCATTTTTAACATACAAGCAGGGCTCTGGAAGGCAAACCCCAAAGTTCAGGCTATGCCCACTGCTGACTTCAGCTGTGCATTTTCCTACAAAGATCAGGCATCTAGGACTCTCAGCTGCAGGTGAGGAGATCAATCGGATTGCACAAAATAAGTTGAGGATTTTGATAATAAATGAAGACCTGGCTAGAAACAGGGCAGTGCCCTATGTGGATCTCAAGCAGATTAGGAAGCCCAGACCTATTTAAGATACATTTTGGACTCAGGGTAGTGGGCTGCAAAAACGAACAAGCAAACAGTCATGCTTCCAAGACATCTCTTGGAGGAGGGCACTTCCATCAAGAAGTAAGCCCTTATCTCCTGAGTCCAAAGATCAGACACCAGCAGCCTTCACAATGCATCATGGTTTTATATCAGCTTTCTTACATCTGCAGAAACCCACAAAAAACTGTCTCAGCACTTTTCATCCATTACTGCCCATTAAGGCACACAAGTCTGAAAGACACCATTGAAGGTCGGTGCTGGCCAAAGTGTGTTTTCACAAACACTCATGCTGCAAGACACTAAAACATGTCCTATGAACCAAAAGGCTGGCTGTCAGGTAAGTTGAGATATACTGGAGTTAAAAAGCAGCTAAAGTCTATCTCCTGCTAGATTGCTCAGAGTCTTTAAAACACCAGTGAGGCCTACGAGTGAATGTCTAAGAGAGAGATCAGTAACATAACATTCCCCAAATGCTTTTGTTCAGGCTATCTTAATCTTTTAATATCACTAAGCATCTTCACAGACAAGTGTTCTAATGAACACATTTTGGGAAATATGTAGGCAAAGAATATGTCAGCTAGATGGCCTGAGAAATCATGTTTCCTGTTTTGCTCACATAGATTTTTGCACAAATGCATTAAGTTCTTGTGCAATTATCC
>PVKH010050460.1:0-10002 GCA_004027955.1 Chaetophractus vellerosus
AAAATTTTATTTTATATTAGGCCTCTTAAAGCTGTCCCATAGCTCACTGATGCTTGTGCTTCTCTTTCTTTTCTTTTGGATTATGTTTTCTTTCTGTGTTTTATCTTTGAATAGTTTTTACTCCTGGGTCTTCCAGTTCACTGATCTTTTTTTCTGCAATGTCTGATCTGCTATTAATCCCATCCAGGGTATTTATTTATTTTTTCACCTCAGACATGGTAGTTTTCATATATCTAGAAGTACAGTTTGGGTATTTTTTATTTCTTCCATGTCTCTACTTAACTTTTGAACATACAGAACTCAGGTATAATTACTGTTTTATTGTTCCTTTCTGATGATTTTAACATTTGTCATTCTAGGTCAGGAATGATTGATATTCCTCCTCATTATGGGATGCATTTCCCACTTCTTTATGTATCTTGTTTGGTAATCATTGTTTGCTTGGTGTTTTAGTTTCCTAGCTGCTAAAACAAATACCATTAAATGGGTTGGCTAAAACAATAGGAATTTATTAGCTCACGGTTCTGAAGCTTCTAGAAGAAGTCCAAAATCGAGGCATCAGCAAGGTGCCCCGAAGACTGTGGCATTCTGTGGCTGGCTGCCGGTGATTCTTGGTCCTTGGCTTTTCCATCACATGGTGGCATCTTCTTTCTGCTCCAAGTTCTGTTGACTTCCAGCTTCTGGCTGCTCCCTGTGGCTTTCTCTCTCTGACCTTCTTTACAAGGCCTTCTGTAATAGGATTAAGATCTATCCTGATTCAGTTGAACCACACCTTAACTAAAGTAAACTCATCAAAAGATCCTATTTACACTGGGTTCACACCTACAGGAGTGGATTAAGATTAAGAACATATTTTTTTTCTGGGGTACTTAACTCTAAACCACCACACCAAGCATTGTGAATTTTACCTTGTTGGCTGCTGGATATTTTTGTATTTCTATAAATACAGTTTTGGTCTGCAATACAGTGAAGTTACTTGGAAACAGTTTGATTCTTTTGGGTCTTGCTTTAGGATTTGTTAAGCTATGGTTAGTCTAGGGCTAATTATTTCCCTCAATTGAGGCAGGAGTCTTCTGAATACTCTCCTCTCCTCTCTGCTGTTCTGTCATGAACTCTCTCACCTTGGTCTGCCTGGACTCTCAGTTCCATCTCCTTAACTCAGGGAGTTGACCTGGCAGCTCCACCTGGGCTTCCTCTTCTTTGCGTTACAGCCTGGAAACTCTCAATTCACTAAACTAGAGCAATCACAGCGTTTACCTCATTCCCCCCCAGTTTCTTAGGCATCCCAGTCCTTCATTGCCTGATGTCTAGTGTCTTCAAAACTGATTCTGTAAATATTTTATCTTTGTTATTGTTTTTGTTATTTGTTATTGTTAAAGACAACATCTATCTGTAATCTTTCCATGTGGCTGCTTGACTTTCTTACACTATGGTGCCTGGGTTCCCGGGTGAGCATCTCAAGAGGACTAGGAGAAAGCTGCATTGTCTTTTATGACTTAGTCTCAGAAGTCACACAGCATTGTTTCTGCTATTAGTCATAAACCTGTCCGGATACAAGGAGAGGGAACATAGACCTCACCTTTTAATGGAGGAATATCAATGTCAAGTTGTAAAAAGCACATGTGGGATGGATATATTGGTGTAGCAATTTTTGGAAAATATAGTCTGCCTCACCATCATATACCTCTGCTCCTCATCACTGATTTTCAATTTTTGTACCTTCCAAGACCCTGAAGATCTAGCCAAACTGGTTGCCCTTGTCCATGAATTGATGTTGTCTCTATTTCTTTCTAAACAAAGAAGATGAGCATGTGAGCTGCTCAAAGTTCTTCTCACTGAAAGAATTTATTTGCCTCATTGTCCTTCATAGTGCATGGGAGTGTCACGGTAATCCTGAAGCAGTCCACTTCCAGAAGGTGCCAGCATATTATGCAAACTGATCTGAAGACCTTTCTTGAAATTTTTATTCCCAGGCAATTATCATAGGTGATTAGTTGTGAGATGAAGGAGAGATGGCAGTGCATCAGGAGTGGGAGTACTGAGAGTGTAAGCCACATGTTGACGGAATATGTTAGTGTTTTCAGAACCTGCTTGAGCCTAAACTTCTATTCTCTTCAGGATGGAGTGCAACTGCATACAACTTTAGGGTTTGCTGGAACCAGCAACACCTCAGTTCATGATGAGAAGATCAGGTCACATGATTACCTGGAATCTGATGTTCAGATGAGTGTTAAGTCTCCGCTAGGGCCCACATGAAAGCCAAAAGCTTTGTAGTGTTTTAGAGCTTTGAACCCTAGAAAAACATGTTCTTAAACTTAATCCATTCCTGAGGGTGTGAACCCATTTTAAGTAGGACCTTTCGATGAGGTTACTTCAGTTTAAGTGTGGCCCGACCCAATCAGGATGGGCCTTAATTTTATTACTGGAGTCCTTTATAAACAGAATGAAATTCAGACAGATAAAGAGAAAGCCACAGAGGGAGCAGCCAGAAGTTGACTATCAATGGAACAAGGAAGAGAAGGGAGAGGCCAAGTGAGTTACCATGTGCACTATTATGTGATGGAGGAGCCCAGGACCAAGGTCCACCAGCAGCCAGCCCCAGAATGCCAGTCTTCAGGAAGAAAGCATCACCTTGATGATGCCTTCATTTGGACTTCTAGCCTCAAAACCTTGAGCCATTAAATATGTTGTTTAAGCCAATCCATTGCATGGTACTTGCTTGAGTAGCCAAGGAAACGAAAACAAGCTATTTCTCAGGAGAATAGTTATTTGAAAAGGATGGCATGGCTTTGTTCTGAAATCTTAGGGGTCTGGACAGTGATTCTTTGAATGCAGTTTTTCAGATAAGCCATAGACATTTCAAACCTAATAGGGTAGGCTGAATCCTAAAAAACAAGTCTTATCCTGGACCAGCTGGAGAGCTTCTTTCTCTCACCTGTACTCAAAGCAGGCAGCCCTGAGGGTTGCTGTAAATGGACTGCAACCACACACTTAAATGTGGTATATGTTGTATCCAAATCTCAAAGTGTCTATTAAACATTGTGCCTCTTTCTTGGTGGTAAGGGGTGCAAAGTGCAGTACCTTTCTTTCACTGTTTGAGGAGGAGCTATTCTGAAATGCTGGAGAAATTTCTACTGGACTCCTAGAAACTTCACTGAAGTAGCAGTCTCCTGAATTTATCTGGCACAAATGTGTCTTACGAAGGCATCCCAATCCTATTAACCGTTTGTATATATTCTTTCAAGCCCTTTTATTTTCATTCATTTACTTCATCCAGCTGTTCTTAGTCTTTTGTGCAATATAAAATATGCAGTGGTGGGCTAATCTATTCTGACATCTACACAGTCACCCCCACCCACAGAATCTCCTGTGAATTGAATGAAAGAGATGGTATTCTGGAATGAGAACACACAATATGCTCATAACAGGCATCCTTTTTCAAGCTCATTTAAACCAGATGCAAAATGAATTTGTTAGTAGGCGTGATGGGTGTGGCTTGTCTTTTTTTGTGTGGCTTGGGGAATTTGGAGGTGGGTCTGACTACAAGATTCTTCTATTTCTGAGCCAGATGTGCTCACAAATACAAGGGGCACACATTCACTGCATGTATGTTTGCGTGAATAAATTCTTCATTAAAAGTGGAGGACTGGAATATTTGAAGCAGCATCCTCTGTCTTCATTTCACGGGCATGTACTAGGTGATGTATTTACTCTTCAATGTATAATCTCCAGGAGAGCTAAAAAGTTTCACAGCTATTCTGGTTTCATTTATTTGTCTCCAAGCCTGGTTATGTATGAACTTATCCATATATGAATTTAGAAGCTTCTAAAGGCTTAGTTTTTTAAAAGGCAATTGAAAAATAAAAGAACATTCAATAAAATCCCCACATCTAGATATTCATTTTAGATACAATTGAAGCACATGTCTGCAGAATTTCTTTTATTGTAGAGAAAATCTTAAGGCTCAATGGTGACTCTTAGAAGTTGGGACTTTAAAGGATACAGGGTGGGGCCGGCTGTAGCCCAGTGGATAGGGCGCCAGTTCACCACATGGGAGGCCCTGGGTTCGGTTCCCGGGGACCTCTCTAAAACGTGCAGACCGCCTTGAGAAGGGCAAGCCGCCGTGGGCAGGGCAAAAAAAAGCCGCCACAGGCAGGGCAAAGCCACCACGGGCAGGGCAAAGCCACCATAGGCAGGGCAAGTCACCCGCGAACGGAGAAGATCCGCCTGCGTGGTGACCTGGCTCGGTGCGTCCCCGCAACCAGGGGAGACAGAGCAGGCACGGAAGAACGCAGAGAAATGAACACAGCAAGAGCAAGCAGAAAAGGGGGGATATGTAACTGAAAAAAAAAAATAAATAAAAAATAAAATAAAATAAAGGATACAGCGAATAATACTTTATTTTGTAGATGGCACAACTGAGCTCCATAAGAACTCTGCAAAGTTGGGGCTAGAATTCCAAGGTGGTTTTTTTTTTTTTTTTTGCTTCTCTAGAGACTCAGAGAATTAATACAAAATCTTTGATAATAATGAAATCTTAAAATCAAAGCAAGATCCATACAATGGAATATTATTCAACCATGAAAAGGAATAGAGTACCAATACATGCTAAAACATTGATGAATCTTGAAAACATAATGCTAAGTGAAAGAAGCCAGACACAAAAGGTCTCATATTGTATGATCTCATTTATATGAAATTTCTAGAATAGGCACATGCATAAAGATAGGAAGTAGATTAGGGAGCGGATATGGCTCAAGAGATTGAGTGCCTGCTTTCCACATGGGAGGTCCCGGGTTTGGTCTCTGGTGCCTCCTAAAAACAAAAAAGCAAACAAAGAAGCAAACAAATGAGGAAACCAACTCAGGGTTGCAGATGGCTGAATGGTTAAACACCACATACAAGGTCCTGGTTCAATCCCCAGCCCTGGTACCTCAAAAAAGAAAAGAAAAGAAAGTAGATTAGCAGCTGTCAAGGCTGGAGCAGGGAGGAATGAGGTTTCTTTTCGGGGTGGTGAAAATATTTTGGAATTATATAGTGGTGAATATGCTAAAAACCACTGAATTCTGAACTGAAAAGGGTGAATTTTATGGTATGTGGAATTATATATCTCAATAAAAATGTTTTAAAAAATCAAAGCAAGATATCACAAGAATTTTGCATATTGTATCATTTCTCAAACTTTCAACAGATATAAGCATTACCCTAAGCTTTTGAAGGACATACATAAGTAATTACATTACAGGTATACTTTTATTGTGTTCATTTAATTAATGAAGCAAAAATAAAAGGGAATGTGTCCCCAACAAAATCAAGGATTTGATCTCAATTCAGTTAATGATCAAAAAGTTGGGAAGTGGATGTGGCTCAAGCGAATGAACTCCTGCCTACCACATGGGAGGTCCTTGGTTCGGTTCCCAGGAACTCCTAAAGAAGACAGAGAGCTGGCACGATGAGCAGGCGCAGCAAGCTGACACAACAAGTGACACAACAAGAGACACAAGAAGAAAAACATAATGAGAGACACAACAAAGCAGGGAGCAGAGGTTCCCAGTGCCTCCTAAAGAAGACAAGCAAGACAGCGTGATGGGCAGGAGTGGCAAGATGATGCAATAAGATGATGCAACAAGAGACCCAAGAAGAAAAACATAATGAGAGACACAACAAAGCAGGGAACAGAGGTGGCTTAAGCGATTAGATATCTCCCTCCCAAATCAGAGATCCCGGGTTCGGTTCCCAGTGCCTCCTAAAGAAGCAAGGAAGATGAACAGACACAGCAAGTGCAAAACAATGGCAGGGTAGGGAGAAATAAATAAATAAAATAAATCTTTAAAAAAAAAAGTTAAGAAACTCTAACACTAAAAGCTTAGGGAAAAACAAGTGGCCAATTTACAAATTAAATTATACAGGCCTTGGCAAACACTAGGAATAATGAGCCTCAAGGAAGCAAATTTGCTCTACCTGTGGTCATTGCTATTCAGTATAGTGTGTACCTGCTAGTGTCTTCCAGAAACCATACAACACATTTTTAAGGTAGCTCACGGTGATTGGGTGAAGTTTATTCATTATATGAAAAATTAAGCACCGAATAAACAAGCAGACCTTCTGTTTTAGCTAAGTATTCCTCACCATACATCATGCTTATAAATACCTAAACTGGATAGGAAATGATTTTCAAGCTTTATGTCAATAATTTTTAAAGAAAATTACACAACACAGTAGGTGTGACTGATGCTGCTAGTGTCTGCTCAGCATTGATTTCCCCCTTCTTTCCTACCAGTAGAACCCTGATTATGTTTGGAGGGGTAAACAAAAATCCCCCCCTCCCCCACCCAGTTTCCTTGCAGCCAAGGGTGGCCATGCCTCAGAATTCTAGCCAAGAAGATAAAAAAGTGGAAGTTTCTTGGAGGGCCATCTGATAAAACTCTCTTAAAGAGGTCAGAATCAGCTATCATGTGCCTTGCTTTTTATACTTCCCTTTATTCATGCCTGAAATAGGAATATAATGCTGGAGGTGGAGTAGCCATCTGAAGACCTTGAAGCAACAGCTAAGGATGGCCAATTGGAAAGAAAGAAGCGACCCTGGAATTGATAGCATCGTAGAACCACTGTGCCAATTCTCAGTCATTTAGCTCCAGAATTCTTTTTTTTTTTTCATATAATACACTTTCTTTTTAAAGAAGTTTTAGATGACAGAAAAAGTTACATTGAAAGGATAGGGTATTCCCATATGTTCCACCCCTCCCTCACATTCTCCCCTATTAATAACATCTTACATTAATGTGATGCATTTGTCACAACTGATGAACAAATATTGAATCATTGCTACTAACCAAGGTCTAGAGTTTACATTATGGTTTACATTTTGCATCATACAATTTTATAGGTTTTGACAAAATTTATCATGGCCTGTATAGATCATTGCAATATCATGCAGAACAATTCAGAATTCTTTTGTGTGAGAAAAACAAACATTTAATTTACTTAAGACACTGTTTTTCTCGGGTTTCTATAACTCATAGTTGAATGCAATTCCTAAATGATACCACAGATATTTAGTAATTTTTTTTCCTTTTTATGTAATAAAGAAATGTGCTATATTGGGTAGAGTTGAAAAATCTAAGAAAGCCACACAGAATTTCTTTACTTCCAACCATCTGCTTGGCCAGACAGTTATTATTTTCTCATTTGTAAAAAATTTCAAATTAGTTTACTAGTTAAAGTGGATAGATAAAAAATTTTTAATGTGAGCAATGATGTTTACAAATCCCCTTATTCAATATTATTCAAGAAAATTCCAAAGGAACCCATAATTTGGTAGCCAGCACAGTTAAATGTAAAGAAGTGTTTCCTGTAAAACATTAGGGTAGGGTAGAGTCATGGGATTTCTTTCTTTGTAAATTTTCATATATACTTGACTGTTGCTACTCAAAATGTGTTCCATGGATCAGCTGCAGGTCTGCACAGTTTGTTATCAGTTAGCGAAGAGATAAGGTGGTAAGAAGCTTGTGCCTAAATAGAAATCAACTACTTCGCTAAGCAAGACTTCTCCATGAAGGAAGCAGTGCATGGATTTATGGATTTATATTCTGGTGCAAACCCCTTATCTCATCACCATTGGGCACTTCCAGTAGCATTGAGAAATACAACTTTATTAGGTGTAATCTGCTAATCATTGTGGGAGATATATCTACCCTCTGTAATTCACTAGCCTGAGAGTCCAATCAAAATCATTTTTATATTAGGGTCACACTGTGATGACTTTGAGGCCCCAAATACCTACCCAAGAACTCAACCAAGCTTTTGAGGGTCTCTAGAAAATTGTTTCATATTTGTTCAGGAAAAATCCACTCAAATTCTTTCACTCTGGTCACCTAGCCAAGTCATCTCAGGACTACCTCTGCTGCCACTGTTCTTAGTGAGGAAATTGAAAGGGCTCTATTATTTAGCTGCAAGCAACAGAATACCTACCTAGCAGTAGTTTAAGCAATAAAGACTCTTGTTTTTTTCCCATAAAACAAAAAGTCTGGATGAAAGTGGTTCTAGGCTTGAAACTGAGTGGAGAGTTGCCTGTAGCTCAGGTTTTGTGTACCCTTCAACTATGCCATTTTCTGTGTGTTGGCATTTTGTCCTTGTACAAGTCATCTAGTGGCTACAAGATTGCTTTCACAGTTCTACACATCGTGCTCTAAAGTAAGATGGAATGAATGCAAGCAGGAAAAGGGGCTTTTTTAGAGAGAAAAATCCATCCAAGAAGCAATACAAGTTCTTCCTCTGCCACCCCACACCTACCCATCCTGTTACATCTCAGTGGTCAGAACTGGGTCTCATGAATTATCCTGGTTTCAAGGGAGGCTGGAAAGCGATCATCTGGAAAGGGGAACTGGATAAGCATAACTGGCTTAGACAATTAGAATTCATTCCCTCGATCTCCACTCATTGATACCCCAAACTAGATCATGGTTCTGTTGGCAGAGAAGGAGCAAGTGGCCAGCTCATTCCTGGTATCTGCCAGCGAAGCTATCTCCCTAGAGCCACTTTCCAAGGCAGTGCTGGTGACAGTAAGGAGACCTGGGCTCCAATGCAGTTCGATATAAAGCCAGAGTCTCACAGTTTCTCCCATGCAAAGAACTATGTTAGCCTCTAACTCTCAGTTTCTGAGCAATTGACAGCATCTTCTCAACATACATTCACACCCCTCAACGACAATGAGCCACGGCTTTCCAGCAACAGAGCAGTTTCAAATGCATACTTTAAAAGAAAAAAATTATCTCCAGGACATTAATCTACTGGGATGTTGCTGCCTACTACACAGACATTATCATTCACTCTAGCTTTAGCCCCTTGGATCCTGTCTCAAACATCTTATTTTTCAGATTGTGTTCCTTATTTGTATTTGTAAATATACCATTCAGGTAGTTTTTCCAGTACAGAGAATAGTGTGTCCAACTCTCTACTCCTTGTACAACTCCAAGCTGCTAGATGATTTGCAATGACAGTTTCCCTGCTTTGGTATCCCCTTTCAAGTTTTCAAAAGTCTTAGGTTTAAGTTTCAGCCAGGGATCTTGCACTCTGTCCTTCCCCTCCCCTAAAAGGTTTTGGGAAAAGAAGCAGCTCACAAGCAATTGGCCTAGGGATGTGATCTCAACACTGAGAACATGGCAAAAGGTTTTCTTCTTCTTCATCATCAACTTTTTAGTGATCTTCACAATTAAATAATACAAGAGTATGTAATACATATAAAAATTGGATGGAAAATCTATGAACCGCAATGTGCATGTGGGTATTTGTATAAGTTACCATTACCTGGATGGTGTAGGAAAGCTTTAAGCAAGAACTATAACTAGAACAATGGATAGGTTTTGGCCAAGTGGAGAGAAAGGATGGAGTGGGCATTCCTGGGGGAGTCATGTTTAGTATGAATATGCCTCAAGGCAGGTCCAAATTGGAGATACAGATGAACAGATATGTTAGGGATGGTCAATGGAGGGAGTATAATAAAATTATCAAGTGTATAAGTAGTTTAGATATATCTATCTATCTATCATTCCAAGCCGATTAATGATACTAAGTAAAGATAGCTAGTACCATAAATTTATTGGTCTTGGTGTAGTGGGTGGATACAAATTCTTTGCCACTCTTCCCATCAAGAAGTATGGACTTCTTCATCTGGAAAGATTTTGAAAGTCTAATGATGAGGTTTAAAAAAAAATTTTTTTTTTAATCACGCCAAAGAATAATACATTCCCACAAATTCATCTATAGATATATTTCTAAAAAGTGTGAAAGAAAACAGATTAATAATTAAGTGGTTACTTAGGGGATCAGAAAGGGAATGGAGATTGGCCAAAAAGAAGCACTTTCATTTAAAAAGAAATATGGTCTTTCCCCTACTCCTCTTGTATCTGGACTGCCCTTTTACTTGTTTTGACAAACAGAATGTGGTAGAAGTGACACTGTGTAAATGATGAGGTTGGGCCTCTGCAGCTTCTGCTTTTGCAC
>PVKH010050461.1:0-10014 GCA_004027955.1 Chaetophractus vellerosus
CCGCCAAACCCAGCCGATGTATCAGGTTTTAAGTAATTCTCATCAACATGCTTGCCTGGAATATGATTTCTGTGGAGTGGAGGTAGGAGCAATAGCTTTTGCTTTTGCAATCTCCCCGCCCCCCATCTTAGAGAGAGCTGCATACAGGGAAGGTGGATCCTTTATTGTTTTCTATTTCTATAGGAGAAAATGGGTTTAAACTTCAGGAGTGATTTTCTGCTTCCCTACCTGTAAACCTTGAAATCCCTCTATTTCAAGTGACAGCCTATGTCTTTGTCCAACATATTGGAAAAAAAATATGTAAAACGATATATATTTTTTAGTTTGATTCAGGAGACATTCGATTAGACTTTGAATATCACATTTTATGTATGTGCTAAAACACTTTATTTGACTTTTGGTATAAAAACACATGCCAAAGGGAATGATTTTACTTGGAGCCGTTAAGGTAATCAAATTCGGATTAGAATACCCTACTTTTAAAAGTATAACATTTATGTTTCTTTATATGCAAGTCATAACAGTCAGGCACTTAGGGGAAAGCAGCAGAATACTCATTCACAAAGGCATACTGATATCTCCGAATCGTGTCCAAGCACCTGGCGTATTTATACATAAAGCAGCAACTTTTACAGAGAAAACCAGGCACTTTATTTAGGCAGTTGTCGGAATATGATGAATGAGGTCAGTGGTTTGCTGACCTCAATTCCTCTCCCTTGAGCACCACTGGTTTCCCTGCAAGTATCCTCTAGTTATCAGTATAATAGGCGAGTCTGTCTGTTGTATGTCTGTGGAATCCTAGATTGTATTAGGCTTCTGGGCGAAATCCTATAAATGAAAAGAAATCATATATTCAATTATAAGTTTCCCTAAATGAGCATAAGCACATGTCATGATTAAGAGTAAATAACACAAGAAAGGAAATTGAGCTCTAGAAAACACAAGTATACAAATGAACCTCAGTTTCCAGCAGCTCACTATGTTATTACACACACATGATTTTATCCTCTTAATAATAACACCATCTATTGTGCCAAGTACTTTATGTGGATTTTTAAATTTAATGTTCTCAATAATCCTCTGGTATATTTGATTATATATATTGCTCCATTTTTCTGATGAGGAAATAGACTCAGGGAGGTTAAGGAAGTTCACTATCATATAAGATGATAGAGTTTTAAGTCCAAAGTTCCAAGTGAAACTCTTCGCAGCCTTAGGAAATCCAAACATTTTTAAGAACCATCAGAGCTTCAGAAGTTGTCAAGGAATAAAAAGTGTTTTAGTTACTTATGATTTTATCTCAAAGGTTTTCACAAAACACAGGCACTTTAAATTTGAATAGCCCATTGAGAGATAGTCCTGGATTCATTCAATGTCACACTTTTGCCTGTATAGAGAAATGAACATCTATTTTATCGTCACCCATTCCAATGTTTAACAACTTTCACAGCCAGGAAAGAGTATACTACCAAGGCAAAATATGAATATCTCATGTTGTTTCAGCTTATTTATCCTTTTTGCATCTTTAGGGAAAATAAAGGTTAGCTAATACCTTTCTTTTTTATTTATTAGTATACCATATCCTTTCTAAGGTGAATAATCCTTTAACTTTGTTCAGATGCACTATTTTTCAAATCATTCCTACCCAACTGTTCTCTGAATTTCTCTGATGCTCTGACCCACCAATGATTTGTTTTTATATTTTGAGTAATTATTTTTAAAGTAAAGGAAGGCAATCTATTATTTTGGAACACTTCTAATTTCTCTACATGGCAAATATGTTAGGTTAATCAACCAAATGTTTTGTTCTCCCAAATGAAATCCATAAATGAACAAACATGCTTTTATTGTTAAATGGAGTTGGAAGTTTGGAATATGTCTTTAACGGCAAACTGCCAATATGAATCTTGCGACACTACCATATCCAGATATTTTATCAGCCAGTGTGATTTAAAAATACTGTGTCTCTGTGCTTGAATACATGACAACAGTTTTCCTTTTTACCCAAATACATGAACACAAGTGCTTCCGTCTGGCATGAATACCCTTGGCCACAGTTAGATGACTGAATTATAACTGAGTCATGCATGTGCTGAGCTTTAGCAGAGTATTCCTGCAGGATCCAACAAGGATAAAAATTGATGTCCCTCTTGAAACAGAGTGGTACAGATGGTGCAGCTTTATAGCTGTCTCCAGATACCAAATGCCAAACTGCTCCTCTGATAAGGCAAGGTGGTGTAGAGGTTTAAATATAGCCTCTTGGTGGAATGTCAGTGAGTGATGGATCCCCGTTACAAACGTACCAAAATGTTCTATGTTTAAACATTTTTTTTAAACCATGGTTATAGAAATTCTAGGTCTAGCAAAATATGCACAGGGGAAAGAACACAAAACCCGCCTTGAAAAATCTATGCATATACTTAAAAATCAACTAAATTGGGGTGGGGGTGTGGGAATGACAAATCTGTAGCTAGTGAAGTAAGTTTTCCTGACAATACCTGCCACAATTGTTGCAAACGTCAGTCCAAAAATGTTAGGTTAAATCCTTAAGACTTGTCTTTATCCAACAATGACAAAAAAGAGGACTTTCATTCTTAAACTAGTTAGCTATCTTTTCATAGCAAATAGTCCACCCAAATGTCAAGTGCTAGCCTTATAGAGAATAACATTTAGTATAAAAATGCATAATTTTATAATTTTACCTTTCAAAGCATATATATTTGAATTTGAACTGATTTATTTTAATACAATGCATTATATTCCTTAAAAAATAAAAATGTTACCTATAATGATATATATCCACATTTGTAATTTAGAACTATGGAAATGAACAGTAAGAGAGAATTTTAGAATATCAAAGATCTTGTCAGTTTTTCTCCTAATAAAACTGATTAAAAATCTATTCGGAAAAGAGAATTAAATACATAGTAGACCCATGTAAAATAGTTCAGACCTTCAGAAAATTAGCTATTGATTTGATTAAAATTATTTGAGCTAATTATTTCAGCTAATACTGGAATAATTATTAAGGGAATATATTTTAAAATATACTCATTTAATAATACAATGTCAGTAAGTAAATCCAAGCAAGGAAGTTGTCAAATAATTTTGAAAGATATTTGTAACTATTATGGGCGTTTATAGATAAAAAGAAATAATTACTCTACCAAATTAAAACATCTCCTTCTAGTAGGTTTTTAAGTACATCAATGTGAAGAAAGGGACGCTGTTTTCATGATTTCTGTACTTGCTCTCTCTCCTATACCTGGATCATTGCAATATGTGCGTACCAGAATGTTCCAGCGAATGATAATGCTATATTTATATGTATAACCTATAGTTTATTCAGGCTGTTGTATTTTCTGTGCTTTTTTTTTAACCTCTTGGAGGCCCAATAGCCTGATAGGCCACAATTTTTATTCTTGTCTCAGCTTTGTAAAACACTCTGACTTATTGATTCCAGAGACTATGGATGTCAGTGTATACTAGGGAGGGTATGTATATATTAACACTGGCAGTACATCCAGCTAAACAACCTCCAAGTTAGTAGGTTTAAAAAATTCCTTGTGATTTAATTTATATGAAAATGCATTTTAGGTATACAATTTGATGAGTTTTGACAAATATTATCACTCTTGTAACCACCAGCCAAATCAATATTTAGAACATTCCCATAACCCCTGAAATTCCTTCATTCTCCAGTTTCAGTCCCTCCAACCCCCACCTCTGAAAACCACTAATCTGATTTCTCTCACAATAGATTGTTTTTTTGCCTGTTCATATAAGTAGAAGCATATAATAAGTACTGTTTTATATTTGGCTTCTTTCATTTAGCACAGTGTTTTTGAGATTCATCTATGTTGTTCCATATAACTATAGTTTTTTCTTTATTGTTGAATAGTAGTCTATTGTTTGAGTATATGACAGTATGTTTATTGGCTCACATTACTAGATGATACTATGGTAAGTGTGTTTATAAGAAAATGTCCAACTGTTTTCTAAAAGAGCTTTATCATTTTATACTTCCATCAGCAATGTGTTTCCAATGGCTCTGCATCCTTGCCAATATTTGGTATTGTCAGTCTTTTGTCAATTGTTGTTTCTGCATCACTTGACATGGCCATGATTTGTTCTTTATTATTTTGCTAATATGGTGGATTACATTGATTTTTTTAAATGTTGAAGCCACTTTGCTTTCTTGATAAACTCTACCTGCTTGTGTTATTTTTTGGTATATTGTTGGATTAGTTTTGCTAATATTTTATTGAGGATTTTCAGGTCTACGTTCATGAGGGAAATCAGTCTGTGATTTTCTTTTTGTATAATGTGGCTGTATGGTTTCAGTATCAGGATTATGCAGTCCTCATAAAGTGCATTGTAAAGCTTTCCCTCCTTCTCTTGTTTCTGGAAAATATGTGTAAGATTGGAATTTGTTCCTTCAATGTTTGATAAAACTCACCAGTAAAAGCATATGGGGCTGAAGTTTTCTCCAGGGAAGATTTTTTTATTACAAATAAAATATATTTATTAGACATAGAATTCTACAACTTTTTTTAAGTCTTTGTTTTCTTGCTTCAGTTTAGATATGTTGTATTTTTCAAGAAATTTGCCCATTTCATAAGTTGTCAAATTTTTAGCATAAAATTGTTCATTTTAGTCCCTTAGTATTCTTTCAATGTCTAGAAGCCTGTCATAATGTTTCTTCTTTTATTTCTCATATTGGTGATTTGTGTTTTTCCCTTTTTCCTGAATACTTTTGTTAAGAGTTTATAGTAGATCATTTGATGTCCCATCATTTCCTGAATATCTCTTTATTTTACTTCAATTTTATTATTTCCATTTTAGAGGTTGAATTCTTTCTAGATATCTGTCCTCAAATTCACTGATTTTTTCCTCTACCATCTCCCATCTATCAAGCTCCTCAAGCTAATTTTATTTTTGCAGTCTGTTCTTTTGAGTTTTAGAATTTATATTTTCTTCTTTGTTATAGTTTCCTTTTCTCTGCTGAAATTCCTATGTACTTAAGAATAATTATTAAGTAGTATTTATACTGTAGTTAAATTTTAGAAGAGGAAGCATAAAACTGAAAACCTAAAGTTGAAGTAATTTTAAATCTTGAGTTAAAGTCAGGGCTCATTCCAGGAAAGATTTACCTTAGTGACAGTGATTGCTCTGGAAGGCTGGGGAAGAAGCTGATGGCGATATTGTTTCTATTGCATGGTCTTGTGACAACAGGCCAACACACCAGCAGCTAAAGGACCATGATTTCTTATTTCCCTCAACCCTGCTACTCTTTTCCCATTTTAAAAAGAGGGACCAATTCCTCTCCATTTGCCCAGGAATTTTTGCATGATATGTTTTAGCACTAAAAGTCCTGAGTACTGGGAACCCCCTTAGTTCCAAATCAACCAGTAGAATTGGTCAGCCTAATTATATATGCTCTGAATTGAGTCACTCAGGAATACCATCAGTAGCCTATCATTCTCTTAACTGAAAGGATATTTCTTTAAAAACTCAGCAATAAGGTTCAATAATACCAACATTGAACCTCAATGCTCAATAAATGTTGGCATTATAAAGCCAACATTTATTAAGCACTAAACATGCTCTACAGTATATTGGGAATGCATTGCATATAATACCTTATTTAATTCTTATAAAACCTTATCCTCATTTTCATCACTGAGTTAGCTGAGGCAGAGAGATATTAAGTAATTTGGCTGTGACCTCTAAACTGGAAGTAACAAAGCCAGAATTCCTTTAGGGGATCTGACTCCATTACCTGTGTGGATATCCATCTTACTTACTCAATAAGGATCTCAGAATGAACTTTTTTCCCTCTATAACTTTATTTTCACAAGTAAGAAAGGATATATACCAAATTAACAGTATAGGTTAATATTAGAAGTGTGAAATTGGATTGGGGCTAGTGGCAGGGGGTATGCCATTCCTTGTATGTTAGAAACTTTAAACCATTCTCTTTGAATTGCTCTAGTCAGCACGGCATAATTTTTGTAATTAAAGGACAGAAATATGAAAAAAAAATTCCTCTCTTGAGTGTAAAGTATTGTCTTATTTTTGTTATGCTAAGTAAAGTCTCCTAAGCTGAAAAAAATATGAAATCAAACATAATCAAACTGAGTTAATAATTTTCATTTCCAAGACAATTTAGGAAGTAAAATAGAGCTTTTAAATTACTTATAAGCCAATTTGCCAGGCTGTCAAAGTTATTTTTCAGTCTTTGACTTTGCTCCATGCTTTAAGGGCCTGTTGAGGATAGTTATTTAGAAATTTAACTCCTTGGAGAAGTTCTGTAAATCATGGATTAGCATGTTAATGATACTTCCAAGAGAGTGGCAATGATTAAAGTGTTAAATTGTTTATCATTCCTTCTTAATGCAATAAGACCTGTCATAAAAATGCTTGTAGAAAACTAAGATTTAGTTATCTTAGTTTTACAAAACCATCATCCTATGAATCTGGAAGGATATATATATTCAAGCTATGTCCTTGAGAGTCAATCTGTTTGTTCAATCTGTTCGCATTTTGTAATCTTTGCATACAATTTGCATCTTAGGATTCACCTCTGGGAACCTCCTCTGCTCTTCTTCAGAGCTGTCTCTAGATTTGGACTTAGGAAGAGAGATGCTAGAGAAGAATGCCAAACCAACCATTATCGAAAAATTCTTCTGAACTCATTAAAGGCAGGCTTCTAGGAGATCACCTTCATTTACATTGGAATCTTTAGGGGGAACTTGACAGGTGCTGCTTCTATTTATTCTTTTTCTGAAATGAAACACTGGCAGCAGACAGTTGGTTTCTGTGACATGGCTTTCATGACCCATTTGTCATGAGTGAAAATGGAAACCACACTCTCCTTTGGGAGTAGATAAGATACAGAGATTTTGCAATAAGAACACTTGACTTTATCCTGATTCTACTGTGCACTAGCAGGAAAACATAATAGTGAACTTTTCTGAAATTTAGTAAACTCATCTTTAATCTGGGCAGGCGGGAATAGCCACATGACAGAATAGTGATCAAAGTTGGTATAAGGTAAAGCACATGATAATGACAAATGTTTTGTAATGGTAATGTGCTGAATTAACTAATGCTTCCTTTTATTGGCCTCTTGGCCCCATCTTCCTCAATATGAAAGGCTACATCATTTAACCAAAGGAAGTGATATAGCAATGACTGGGACCTTCATATGCAACAAGGCTCCAGGTGATAGAAAAAGGCTTTTTTTTTTTTTTTTTTTTTTTTTTTTTTGGCAAGTACTGGGAGAGGAATGGGTCAGGTTTTAATGCTGTCTCTTGGGAGAATTGTACCTAATTGAGCTCCATAGTGAGAGCTGTTTCACATTTTATAAGTGGTGCAAGACTATTCTGGTCAAGGATTTATGGGGCAGAGCTGAAACTCATTACTATAGCCTGATCCTCTTACAAAGGAGACTATCATGTGAACCTCTGTCACAGATTGGCCATGAAAGAGGATGTCTTTCAATGAATTACTTTAGAATAACTTTGCAGGGAGGAAAGGAGTGAGTGATGTTTCAGGTAACCCCTGAGTCCTTTCAGGTTGCTGGGCCAGCAGCCCCTAAGAAAGTCCACTATTTTCCAAGGAGAATGAGACACATGGAAAGTAGCTATGGTTAGTTAAGCTTGAACTTTGCTCTTACCCTACCTCAACCAGTTGGTATACCTCCAGTGCTCAAAGCTATTCAGAGAGTCATACAAATATTATTTTTATTGGCCTGACATCACAATATGTGTGGCAGAAGTCATCCATCTGACTTCTGCTCCTAGACCCGAGGCTTTCACTTGTGTTCAGTTGTTTTGAATTGCATGAGTATTCCTTTCCTCACTCCTTCCTGAATCCTGTCATTTATAAACACTCAAGTATCCAGAATGACCCATGGCATTTCAGTTTCCCAGGCTAATGAGGTATCACTGAAAGCTAATTTGTACCTTATTGGGGGTAGTGAGGACTTTGAAATACTTCTAAAGTTAGTGTTTAAAGTTAAACTTTACATTTTTGAAATGCCTGTTTAGGTATATTTTCTGCCAGCTATATGTTTCCTAAAGAGACACCAGGATAATCAAGAAAATAGAATCAAATGGAGATAAAAACAAAAAATAAACCTAGGCCCATTCCTTGATTAATAAAACTGGTAATCAGAATTTGGGAATGGGTGTGGGAGATGGGGTGAGAACATTACTATTTTTAATGTTAATTAGATGATTCCAATGCGTAGCCTCCTTTGAAAATCAGTCTAAGAGAAGAACAACATTAGTTTGGCCCTGTTCATCCATTTAGGCATATAACAAATGTTTACTTGAAAATACTCTATCCTAAGTACTGGGTTCCAAAAACCACCTGTGTCTTTTAGGAACTCACAGACTAACAGGACAAAACAGAAAGAAAGTGCATGAAAAAGCTGTTTAGGTACTGAGAGCCATGGTAATTCAAATCCAAGACTTAAAATAATGCTTTTCCTGGCATATTTCATAAAGCCATATAGGATCTGTGGGGCTCACAGGTCTGATCACTCCTTTGCAGTTTGAATTGGAATCCTATATATTCCATAGGAAATCATCTTGGACAGAAGCATTTACACATTATTGACCACTAAATGTCTTTATATGAAGTGATTTTCGTTCACAATACATTCTTAAAAATTTCTGACAGACACTGAACCATATTATTGAAGTTTTATTAAAAAGATACACTTTTGTGTGACCACTGCCTTTATATCAATGATAAAAGTTCTTGCATTGCTAGAATAATAATAAGTCTATAATAGAATAATGATAAGTCTACTTTAGCCCATTGTTCATTACCCAATCTTGAGGATTTGAGGATGGTGATGCCCACCCTGTCTCTAATTGAGAGGGGGCTTAGAGCCCATGTGGCAGATGAATGGAACTATCTTGCTTGCAGTTGCAGACACTCTCTGTTCTTTGGGATGGGCGTTGTCTATCATCATCTCCTTGTTAGTTGTCCTGGGTGAGTCCAATGAGCTGGAGAGTAGGTGTTGCAACTCTGCTGCAATTCAGGGCTCAGCTGTGTTTATGTGGAGACTTTCTGTATAAACTCTTCTCTGTCTGATTAGATATATCTGCTTCTAAGTGATACTGGACTTTAACTTTCATCTAAAACATTGTTATGCTTGAGAATTCATATACAGTGATAACAGTTATTTTGATCAATGTAAAATTGTACTGTGGCCTCTTTTAAAGAGATGAAAACATGAACATGGGGTTCAGAGTCAGGAAACTTGGTTCTGGTGTCTTCTTTTGTGTGGACTTGTACAAGTCATTTCATCTTTCCATTAAGTGGAAAGATCCTCAGTATACTAAAGACTGTGCTAGATGTATAGATAAAAATGCTTAAGCTGAGATGTTTTCATCCATAAAAGTAGCAGAACCAGATAGCCAGTAAGCCCCTATCAACAATGAAATTTTATTATTCTAAAATTCTAGAGCTGGAGGGGGCAAGAGAACATGAGGTCTTAGGGACAGGGTTTCCTTTACCTCTTTGCCTTTCTAGATACCTGACTTGAGTAACACTCTCTTTAAGCGTTAGTGGTTCCCACATATAATGTTGGAATAAAATCTTTTAGCAAATGAAAGCCATTAGTAAACACTCAAAAATGACAAGTATTTTGGAAAATGTCTATGCATTTTAGCTTCTTTTAACCAAAAAAAAAAAAGACTGAAATAATATAATGTAGGGAGCAATTTTCAAACTCTTAGAGTATGCAAGGATTATCTTAGGTGATCATTCAGTCATGTAACCCATATTTTTATTTCAAGATTATGTTTTTTTTTTTAAAAAGTATAAATGTAGTGTCAGCCCTATAAAAAATCATGGGATTCAGAAGTCATTTTTATTTTTTTAATTTAATAAAAGCACATTTTCAGGTGTTTGTCTATAGTTAAACAATGGAAAGTTTGTGAAAATCAAAGTATTTATTTTGTTATAAGAAATTGATTTTGGTAAATCAATTTC
>PVKH010050467.1:0-10004 GCA_004027955.1 Chaetophractus vellerosus
TTTTCCACAAACCAGAACCTAATGTTTTTTAATGTCTTATGCAGAGTGCTAGGGGAATGCAGTCTAGAGAATTATACCTGAAATACTGCAGGCATTGAAAAATTTCTAGAGAAACTGTATTCTGATTAAAAACAAACCTCAATACAAATCTATTTATCCTCCTCCATCTGTATCCGCTTAGGGTTTATCCCTCTCTTCTGACCCCCTCCCTTCAAAAAGGTAAGCATAATACTATGCAAAAGCTAAGATTTGCGCTGATAACCCGTAATAGCTGTCGTCTCCACACTTTGTTTACGAAATGGAATAAGAATGGGAGGGGGAGGTGAGCATTTAATTTAACCGCACAACCGAGCTGTATAAATACAATATTCATTTTTTAAAAGTGAAGTGGATTTGGTTTACTCTGAAGAACAGTAATTCAAACAGCACCTATCTGCTCCTGATAGAGTAACTATGCACATCTATACAGGCAAGTTTGAAATTTAGAACAAGGCTTTGATTTATTCCCTTTCTATCAGTGATTAATGCCCCTTAATTAGCTAATCTCAAAGCCATTATTTACAACCAGGGCAGACAAAGGGAAAACTGATGATACAACACTTATGTCAGTTTGAAATTTTGAAACAACAACAAAAAAAGCTTTATTCAGAGTGGAGTCCTGAGTCTTTCAGATGAATCCCCAAATAACAAAGAACCCAAAGAGGAAATATTTAAAGCCAAAACAAAACAAAATAATCAGGAGCAAATAAAACTCCACCCTCCAAACAATTTCAATCCCCCTTCTTTTTTCTCCCAGGAATTTCTGCCTGGAGCACTTTGAGCCTGCGGATATTTAAACGGAAAAAGAATATATCCCTTAGTATCTCCATCCACTTAAAATTTAGAAAAGTTCTCAATTTTGGCAGAGGGAGAGAAAGCGTCTATCTTTTTCCAAAATCGTTTACAGCGAAAGGGTTTTCGGATTTGAAAAATCCGATTGGACTTTTCCAAGGCGGGTGTTTGGAACTGGGGACCAGGTTTGCGCCTCAAGATCCGGGCGCCTCAGAAATCTCCCAGGCGGAGATTCTCCCAGGAGAAATCTCCCAGGTGGATCGTATGTGGTTCGTCTGCTCGCGCGCCGGCAAGGTCCAGATGCTCAAGAATTTCTCTTCTAACCCTCTCAGAGGTTCAATTTCAGGAGACCCCTTAAACTCGTCTCTGGACAGAACTGCAGTTCCCCGGAGTCTTTCCTGGTAGGAAACTAAGGTGATCGTGTGTTCCAGGGGCTGCCGAATCTTCCTTTTCGGGGGTTCCAGGGGGCAGCTGTGGGGACCAGAAATGCCGGGATTGACGAATGCGCCCAGGAAGAATTGGCACCGGGTAGACCAGGCCGAGCGCGAGCCAGGGCCTATGCCCTCCGCGGGGACACGCTGCACGTCGCGCAGGCCACTTAAGTCATCTCGGCTGTGTATCCTCTACCCCCCATACCCCCCGCTTCAGAACCCACCGTGAAGAGAGCACCCCCACGTCCACTCACACTCTCTTAATTTTCTCCAGGAAAATTCGTTCATTCACTGGACCTCGGGTCCTTTGTATGCGTTTGCATGTTCAGAAATAGAAATTATCCTAAGAACAAGACCTGGGTTAATGTTTCTAAACCCGACGTGGGCATTTCAAGGTGTGCAAGAATGGAATTAAGAGAGGCCTCCAACCGACAGATTGGGAGAAAAGCTTTAGATTTATCTGTGGGCTCCTGAACCCAGTACCTGAACAGGAACAGAAAAAGGCTTCCGGAAATCGGAGCGTGCCCTTCAGGCAGCAATATAATGGGACTAGGAATCCCTTCTGGAAAGGAAGCGGCGAAGGAGAGCGAAAGCGTCCCCGCCTGGAAACTGGGAGGGGGTAAGGAAGGTCCTCTGAGCGAGATGGGTGGAGGTGTGTTTGGAGGAGGGAGGAAAGGGAGAAGTAAAAGGAAGCCAGGTGAGCGAACAAGGAAAAGCAAGAGCACCCTGGGTCCTTTGTTTGAAAGCACCCGCGTCCTAAATCGAAGGAACGAGGTCGTCATTAGCTCTCTCATTCAGAGGAAAACGCATTAGAGAAAGAAATGAACAGAAAACCCGCACCTCCCCGCCTGGTTTATTTCTCTTTCCTTGAAATCCTTCGGCCTTGAGGTTCCCGACGCCAAAGCGTTTTCCCCCTCCCCCTCCCCCGTCCCTTCAACATACAATGCTCGGAGGCTGAGAGGGAGGAAAGGAGAGCCTGAGAGAAAACCAACAAGCTTTTCAGGGCAAAAAAATAAACCTGAGCATCCAGATTACCGACATGTTTTCTCCATTTGCATCGACTTATTTGGAAACAGTTGTGGGGGTGATAATTTCGCCTGAGAGATTAACTATTAAACTCCCAGAGTTCCCAATGATTTTAGAATCCTGCTTTTAAATACCGATTTCTTTCTTTCTTTCTTCTTAAAAAAATGTTTCTTTTACCCCCATTCCCAAGTGAAACCCTTAGGATGAGCTTTGGTCTGAGACCGTGGGCGTGGTGGGTAGACAGCTGTTGAATCCAAACAAAGGCTATACTGGATCTGACCCGTTTGGAGTTCCATCTGGGAGGATTTTTCATCTCCTTCTTCTCATTCCAGTGTAAAGAAATGGATTAGGAATGTGGTAGGCAGAATTATGCGTTTATGGTGGACTGAAGGAATAGAAAAGAATGAACTCTAAGCGATAAAAGGCTGCGTGAGATTTGGTTCCTGGGTGTACAGATTTGGAAACAAAATAACCAAGGAAACTAGGGGATACCAACACTCGGGAGATATCTACAGTTGCCTCACATAGAGGAATCATTTCTCTCTATTTCCTTCTCACCGATCGAGATTTGGAACCCCATCTCACAATCTGCCAAGGAAGCCTAAATTGCAGGACATTTTGACCAACAAGGCTTGAAATCTGCCTGAAATAACAAAGCCACCCGCCAGTCAGCCAGTCTCTCCCTCCCTCTCTCTCTCCCTCCCTCTCTCTCCCTCCCTCTCTCCTTCTATCACCCTCTAGCTAGCCTTGCCCCAATTAGAGATCAACTGCAAGTCAGCCTTACACCTGCTGGAGGGGTCTTGGTGGCATGGTGGGAGGTGGTGGTTTGCTTTTTAGAGGAGCGCGGGGTCGCCCTGTCAAACCCACCTGCGACTCCTGTAGGACCCTCCCTGGGAATATATTGGAGACAGGAGCTCTAGCGGTTTCCTTCAGCCTGAGTCGTTCGTTGCCAGTTGCAGCTTTCGATTTCTCTCACCTACCAGAGCCTGCCACCCCTTTCCTCTGTCCCCTCTCAGCACAATCCCACCATTTGCAGACTTTCAAAGCTCCTCTTCGGGTCTGGTACACGGCTTAAAAAGGAGAAAATGAAATGGCTCAAAAAGGAAGGAGGAACCCAATGGGTTCTTTTTTTTTTAATTTTAATTTTATTGACACGTCTTTGAAAGGTTTGTTTTGGAATAAAGCAAACACTGCCAATTCCAAATAAAAACAGTGAGATACTTTGTGTATATCAGATATTGGGAATAAAAATGGTTTATTGATTGAAATAATAGAGGCATTATTTTGATTTGTCTTGACATGAATGCTGATTTATAGACTTCTTCCCCCATTGATTTCTTCTCCTTGTCCAGACACATGGAAATGATAAAAAAATCTCACCAAAACGCACCTTGGTGCTAATCAAGACTGCTCAATGCACGTTATAAATCTGATATTATATTTATTGCTTATCTTTATTCGAGTGGTTAGACCCCGTCCTAGGATTGTCCCTTTAAAAAAAAAAAAAAGTCGGGTGCATCTGTTTTCACTTTGCACTTTCAACGGGCTGGAGCAGACAATAGTGTGAAAAACATCTGAAAATATGAGGCGACAGAGCTGCATGTGTGTTTCATTTCTGCAGTGGTAGGGGAGAAAATAACAAAAGAATCACCACAAACACACCGGCCTAGGACTTCAGCTCAAAGGGCACGCTGACCCATAGCTAAAACAATACAAATAATGAAAGGAACAATGGGAGGGGGAGCTGGGGCTTTGAGGGATCGGGCAATTTAGGAAAAGATCAAGGACGAGAGTTGAGAAAGTGGACATGAGGGTAAGAGCAGAGGGAGAAAAACTGTTCAGGACTGGAACTCATGTTCCTGAGACTGGGGAGAATAAATGAAAAAAAAAAAAAACCCGAAAAATTTCCTTTACTGCATGATAAAAGAAAATGAAGCATAAAACAAACAAAACACCTCAAAACAAAAACAACCAGCCAACCAAAACCTAGTTCCTCTCTAATTGTTGTGAATCGCAGAAGACCTCCGTCTGGCCTTGGAGTCTAAGACTGTGAGCTCGGAGCTGGAAAGAGGCTGGCGAAGTTGGGAGTAGGCGGAGGAAAGCTCTTTGGGTGAAAGGGCACTATCTGAGGGGTTTAAGGAGTCAAGACAACAAAGGCGAGTGTTGGGTTAATCTAATTATCAGCAGATACCCGATGTCCAAGTTGTTACCCCCAAAAGATGACTACTTTAAAAGAAATAAATAAAAAGACCAGTTGGCAAAAAGGATAAAAGGTTTAATATCAGTGGAAGCATCCGAGGGAAATGGGTTGCGCGCGGGCGCTCGGGAGCTGGACTACAGCTGTGTGAAGCGGCACAATCCTGGGGCCCGCAGGAGCTAGGGAGAGCGCCCGGCACCATGCGAAAGCCACTAAGAGCCTTCCGGCCACAGAGCCGCAGGAGCCGCTGGACCTGGACGGGATCCTCACCCGCGGGCGCATTTGAGAGTTTCCGGTCCCAAGGCCGAGGGGGACCTGGGGACAAAGGGATGGCTCTCAAGCGGCGAAGAGGGCTGCCCTGCGTTCTCGGTCTCTAGGTTGCAGGTCTCTGCCTCTGTTTCCCCACGGTCCGAAGGGACCGTCTTCAGAAGATAAGTCTTCAGGGGAGGGTCGCATTCCCTGGACACTGAACGCCCCCGGCGTCCCCAGAGCTGAAGAGAGAGCTTGGGATGTACCTGGCTCTCCAGATCATTTTATTATCATTTTTAAAATCCTTGCTCAGTCTGTTGCTCCCGCCAGCAGGGAAGGCTGAGCCACGCGGTTTTTTTTTCCCAGGACTCCGGCCCCGCGGACCCACAGTGGGCTCGCGCAGGCTTTCATCCTTGAAAACAGTCTCGGACTTGGCTTTGGCCAGTCCACTCTTGAAGCTCACCTGGGGCAGTCGCAAGAAGTTCCAATCCAGCCGTTAGTTTCCTCTAGCAGGGACAGGATCGCCTTCCTATTCCTGAGGTTGCCGTCTCTGGGCGAGTCCCACGGTAATTGAGCATTTCTCTACATTTAGTGCTTAGAAAATTTAGAAAGCACGCTTTCATTTGTGCATCGTCTGCCGACAGCCCCTTTGCGTTAAGAGAATCATATTCCCCCTCCCCACACGTACGCACACTCATACATTTTATTTTTAATAAATGATTTTTAAAATCAAAACAAACCTCTGAATTAGACCGCCCAATTTTATGCTCCATCTCCTCGGTGTTTGTGTTAGATTCCCTCTGCCAATCGATGGGAAAGAGTGTTTAGGGGCATTTGCAATTTCCTTTGTCACTTGCCACTCTAAGTGTGTAGATTTTACATATCATTTGTTTACCAAATCAGTTCGTGTTTTCTCAGCCCGGGATTCAGGGCTTCCTCCCTAGATTAATTGCCTAGTACTCAAAGGACTGGACCTTTAGGGGGGCCACCTGATGCGGAAAGGATCAGCCTGAACTAGGGGAACAGAAGGAAGTTGTGTCAGCTTCGGGCTCTCCGTAGGCTCCAAAGTAACTGAAATCACTCTCTCAGCCTTCAAGATTTTAAAGAAATACCATAGCTTGAAGCGGTGGGGTGGGGTGGGGCGCCTAACGTCCCCTGGTCTCTACCTCCAGGCAATACAAAATGCTTCCATCTAGCTCTGAGCAAAACTGGGTAGCTCCAACCCCCCTGGCTGCAGAGAATATGCTGTGACTTCAGTTCTTCTGGTGACCTGATGCCTGCCTGCATCCTGATCTCAAATAGTTTTCATTTCTTTACTGGATCTTACTGGTTTATTTATTGGTTTCTTTACCAGGTTAAACCATGATTTGAAATGGCTGAATGATGTGGAATCTAAGGGTGGTCCTATTATTGCCCTGATTAAAATTCATGCAGTAAGACATTTTGAAAACCAGGGGGTTTGCAATGATTGTTCCCCCAACAAACATCCTTTAGATTAAAAAAAAAAAAATACTTCACAAAATGAACTTTTAATTGCAGGAATCTCAAAATTACCAACTGAACTACCAATTTCAGATTTTCATGGCAGCACCACTCTGGGCCACGTGATGGCAAACTATATGACCGTTTGTCCACTGCTGAAGAGCAACTTCTATGAAGTTTCATCACAATTCACCCACTGGTTGCACAGTTGGCATCTAAAAAGGCATCAAGAGCTTTGTCTGGTCTAGCAGAGATGGGATTCAATGGCATTTGCAGTTTATAAAGATAATTAACTGTGAATTATATTTTGGGGACCAACTTTACTTTTGTTTGGATTAGTTGCTTAATCATTTATAAAGGTATCCTTAGGTGTGGTAATTGCTTACACCAATCTTTCAGAACTAAGGCGAGGTGTGGTCTGAGATGCCAAAAGCAACAAGCACACTGGTAAACAAAAGAAAACCTTGAGGCAACAGCTTCAGAGCATTGCTGTTCCACAGGGTTCAAGGGGGCTTCTTCTTCTCTACTCTTTATTATTGAACACAGTTTGCCTTCATCTAAGATCATAATAAGTATCTTGACAGAACAATATTACAGCTGGCCCAGGATTTACTCTCTTACTTTGGAATGAAAGGACACTTGATTGAAAACCCCATTTGTCTTCCAAGATATATATTTTTTAACAAACCAATTTTATTGATACATATTAATAAGGATACAGTTTTAATATGATATGGATGGAAGTACGTCAATCGGTAGAATTTGGAATAAACAACAAATGTTTACCCTCCGAATAGTGAGCTGCAAAGCCATATTTAATGATCTGAGGAAAAAGACAAGAGGCAGAATACCTCCCAAACTGACAGAAAACTAGACTGTAAACTGATTGAAGCATTGGCTAAAGAGAGTCATAGACAAAAATGATGGCTTTTCCTCATCCAATCACCAGTTAGGCGAGAAGAGATTGAGTTAAGGTAATTCCAGGTTAGATTTTGGTTTTGGTTTTGTTTGCCTTTATGGTTTGCAACAGTGCCTAAATGTTCTTAAATGAGGAACATGCTTAAAATTACCTAACTCCTTTTATGATGATTCCATATTCACTATGGTAGTTTGAAGGGAGGGAAAAGACCAGGAGATGCTGCCACATGCCTTGTCATGTGAGAGAGGAACTGGCAGCCAGCCCCAGAATGCCACAGTCTTTGGGGAGAAAGCATAGCCTTGATGACATGTTGATTTGGACATTTTCCCAGCCTCAAACCATGAATGAATAAATTCCCATTGTTTAACCCTCCCCATTTCATGGTATTTGTTTAAGCAGCCTAGAAAACTAAAATATTCACGGAGCAACTTTCTGATGATAAGTTAGCTTGAACACGAATCTTCACAGCTCTGAGGTAAAAGCTTTAAAAATTAATTAATTGATTGGCATTCCAGCTTTCACCTTGGTCTTAATGACTTTGGTTATTGTGATACTACTCTGCAAGACAGAGTCACTCTTGGTTTTGCTAAGAAGTTGGGTTTCTAAGCCTGCATGACTGAGTATCAGCCCCAAACAGTGTGGAGCTCTCTTGGGAGAAACTCTCAGCCAGGCCTTTTGGCAGTTGGTCCGTTATACCTTTCTGGTAAGAACACCATCTCATTGGCTATCTGCCCATATTTCAACAGTCTTAGTTTACTACTATCTCCCAGTACCTAGAATGTAGAAGGGGCTCAAAAGTTATTTTCTGAATGTGCAAATCAACAAATTTCAGAATATCACAAATGTCCCCATTTGCTATCAAAAAATAATCTATCGAAATTATTCTGGAAATGAATTATGTCTTTGATTTCTACCAACTCTTGAGTTTACTACATTTGATATCCACCTGGCAAAATATCATGTCCTATTATTTTAATATAATTGAATTGGATGCTCCTTAGATGCTGACATTCTGCTATTTGATGAGTACATACCTATTATTACTTTATTATCACCATTTTGAATAATTTTGTTAACCCTTATCTTTCATCACTGAAAGGAATTATCACATTATTTAGCAGTTTTGCAGAGAATACTTCATCTCCATGATTATAAAAGTTGCCCAGCACTTAACATTTTATCTATTAGGTATTTCTAATATGGTGGACAAAATTATACCCACTATTTCAGAGATGAATTCATCTCCATTCTGTAAACATTTAAATGCCTGACTCTAGGGCTGTTGGAGGATTAAATCAGATAAAGCATGTAAAGTACTTAGTACAATATCTGCCACTTAGGGATAAAAAAATATATTAGTTGCTGCCGTTTTTAGCATAGAAGTCCTGTGACTGAAACTTTTAAGGGATGAAGTACATTAACACCTATTTCCTTTTCTTTGCTTATAGCTAATAGCTTAAAATTCTTCCTCTTATAACTATATTTGCAGCTATTTTTCCCTAACCGCATTTTATTAAATTTATCTATATTCAAGGATTTAATATAAATTTGGAGATTTGTGCCTGCTCTGTGGAACTCTTTTTTACAAATTATTTTAAACAAAATTAAATTAAGGTTCATTCCATCACTGATCTCTGGGTGATCTCATTTTCTGCATGTTTCTATTCACAGATATTTTTACTCATTGCACCCATTTCATCAAATCTTAGATTTGGAAGAAAACTTTAATACCAAAGAATTGAGGAATTATTGAGTTTTGCAATTAGAAATTATTTTAGGTATATCTGGTTTCTAGAATCTGAGCCAGTTCTTTTTCATCCATGGTAATGAAGCTATTTCCTCTTTAAATACACTTACAAAAGTCCTTTAAACATGTATTTAAATTATACCTTCTAATTTCCCCTTATTCACACATTTTTCCAGTCCCCTTAAAATGTTTCATATTAGTGGGTCATGATTTTTTCTTATGTATTCCATGGTGACTTTCCTCTAATAGCTGATGCTTGCTTTTTCCCCCTTAATGATTCTTTATATTTTAATGTATTTTCTCTAATTGCTAAAAATGGAAGCAAAACTCTCCAGTTATCTCTAGATCATTTTTATAGATGGCATCTGTGTTAAAAATCCATCAGTATTGCAGTTCAGTGAGCATTTGTATAAGAAATTACATATTTTCACCCAATCCTTTCAATTTCACATTCGTTTTCTTTTTCAGTATCTGGATGAATGTTTTTCCACACAGGTGATTTATTTATGACCCACCTATTAAGTAAGTCTAGAATATTCTGTACCACTAAAACTATTATAACTTTTACCCCTCCAATGTTATTAGTAAATGTCAAAGTAGAGAAACTCTTCACTCTGGCAATGATTTTTCTTCCACCTTGAATGCGATTTTTGCAGGTTATTTAATGGATCTAAAATGATTAAAGATACCACAAACCTGAAATCTGAAGATATGGACCAAACTCTATAATTATCCCCCCTAAGAATCCTCTTCCTCAGTTTCTTCATCTGTTAAATGGGGATAATATGTTTTTTCTTCTTACTGTAAAGGTTTCTCTGTGTGTGTGTGTGTGTGTGTTTGTGAGAGAGAGAGAGAGAGTCAAGTTAAACCATATAATTTAAAGATCTGAGGCAGAAAAAGAAACCTACTATTTTTTGACCAATTTCTGTAGACAATGCCTCATGTTAGGCATGCTACATATATTATTCCATTCAATAGTATTGGCACTCACATTCATGCCATATATTTAGGAATATTATTCTGCTCTAATTTCCAGCTCATTGCTTTCCTCTACAGCTTGCTCCAATTTGCAATTAGGCGATTAATTAATTTTTAAAAAATTCAACAGCTTGGTATATCTAT
>PVKH010050468.1:0-10001 GCA_004027955.1 Chaetophractus vellerosus
GAATTCCAAAAATATAAATTGGATTATGCTTGTAAACTCATCTGTTCATCTGGGTATGATTGGTTTATGATAAGGGTATTAACTGGGCCAAGTCAGGAGGGTGTTGGGCCCCGCCCCTCGGTGGGTGTGGTCTAAAGTATAAAGGCCAGGCAGCAGATCTGAGTTGCAGAGATTTAGAGAAGCAGATTTGAGAAGCAGTTCTGATGTTGGAGTGAGCCGATCACTGGATAGTCTACAGCTGGCCTTGTGGACAGACGCAATGCATAGAGAACCTCATGGTCTACAGCTGACCTTGTGGAGGAAACAGAAGCTAAGCCAGGAGAGAATCGCAGCCCTGGCAGGAGAGGAACCCAAAGGCCTGAGCCCTTGCAGACGTCGGCAGCCATCTTGCTCCAACACGTGGACTTTGGTGAGGGAAGAACTTTATGCTTTGTGGCCTGGTAACTGTAAGCTTCTACCCCAAATAAATACCCTTTATAAAGACCGACCAATCTTTGGTATATTTCAAAAGGCATGCCTGTGGCTGACCGAAACAACCATATATCATGCTTATCTGTCTGTGTCAATACACACTACTCCACGACATCCTTTTTAACACTTGCCTAGGATTTCAGTTTGTGGATCTACGATAATTAATTTAGTCAGTGCCATACTGGTGGCCATTTAGGTTGTTTTCAATATCTCACCATTATAAACACTGTGGGGTGAATACCTTGGATGTGCATCTTCACACACTTGGGCTAGCGCAGCTGTAGGATAAAGTCCCGGATATGACACTATGGTCGTAAAGCACATTCACACTGATGTGCAAGAAGCTCAGCTGCACAGAATCATAATCCTTGGTTCATCTCATCATTGATCCTTGCATGGCCCTCTTGTGTTTTGTTTATCTATGTTTGATAATTAATGAACACAATAATTATGCTTTAAAATTTCATAGTTGTTTTCCTAGATGTTTTCCAGAAGTGTAGTAACAATTACACTTGAAGGATAGGACTTAAATAGGTAGAAAATAGTAGAAGGAGCTGCTCTTGTTAGTAAAACAGTTGGAATACTCTGGGAAGTGGGAAGAAATAAATAAGGCTTTTTGAGAGTCCCCAGTGAAGAGCCCAAACTAACTTGAGATTACTTCTTTATGGGAGTCATGAGAGACATAATGCAAAATCAAATTAGAGACAGAAAAGTCAAATTAAGGACCTGGGACCTTATACCAGGCCATAGAATGAGTCACATAACAAAAGAGTTATTTTAGGCAGTATTCAGGACAGACTTCTGTTGGTATAATTCACTACTACCATATACAAGTAGTTTCTTACGCTAAAGGTACTGTGTATCCATTAGGATATATTAGGTTATGCTGCAATATTAAATTTAAAATCGGGGAAGCAGATGTGGCTCAAAGTATTGAGCTCCTGCCTACCACATGGGTGGTCTGGGGTTCGGTTCCTGGTACTTCCTAAAGAAGATGAGCAAGACAGAGCAGATGTGACAGGCAGCCACAGCAAGCTGACTCAACAAGATGACGCAACAAGGGACACAAGGAAAACATAGTAAAAGGCACAACAAAGCAGGGAGCAGAGGTGGCTCAAGCGATTAGGCACCTCCCTCCCACATCAGAGGTCCCAGTTTGGTTCCCAGTGCCTCCTAAAAAAAAAAGATCAGCACACAACAAACAGACACAGAAAACGCAAACAATGAGGGGATGGGGAGAAATAGATAATAAATAAAGTAAATCTTAAAAAACAAATCATTCCCAAGTGGAGATTATAAACAATAAAGGTTTATTTCTCAGGCATACTACTCATCCATTGGATTTGTTGGTAAAGGAGTGGAAGTAGGAGTGGTCTGCTCATCATTCATCAAAGTCATATGGACCCAGGCTGATTGGATCAACCACCATCTGCAATGTTGTCTGCAATGGTGCTGGCTGCCATGCCAGAGGGAAACAGAGGACCAGTGGGTTTCTCACTGGCAGTTAAATGCTCCAGTCTAGAAGTGACATGCTTCACTCCCTTTCACAGCTCATTGGCTAGAACTAGTCACTCAACCCCACCCAATTCCCTACACAAGGGGGCCAGAAGTATAACCCCATCATGTGCCCAGCAGGAGGAGAGCTGGACATAACTGGCAAACAGTATTACTACGTATCTCCTTTCCATTATCTAAAATATCCTTCTCAGAAAAATCCCATGACAATTAAGAGAGAGGGGTCAAATGATGCCCTTGTATCCAATGTTGCTTTAAAATTTTGGACTAAAAACAGAACTTGAATATGCTTGGAAACAGCTAAATTCTACGGGTCAAAGCTTATTTTGATAATGGCTTAAAGCGAGGTACAGTGAGGTGGACTTGTGTGAGAAAGCTTTTGGAATAGGTGAAAACCTGTCCAAGAAATTCTTCATAGCAGCTCCATTCTCCTTCCACCTGGTGTCTTTCGCTCTTCTCAATTTTCTCTTCTGTGGGTATTTAGAACTTCTCTGGGACTTAAAATGGGGTACATGCAGGCTCCAGCAGATTCCCCATTCAAGGTTTTTCCAAGGACAGAATATAATAACAATGATGATGAACATCATAATAATGATAGTAAACTCTTAAATAGCAGTTCCTATGTGCCAGTACTTCACATACATAACTCACTTATCCTCACATCAACCCTATACGATAGTCACGTTCACCCATTTCCATTTTACGAATAAGGAAAGGGTACAAAAAGGTTAACTAACTTACCCCATCATCATCCAGGATATGAAGTCAAGGGGTGAGATTCTAAAGTTGGATAATTGCTAGGGAAATTGGTAGAAGAAATGTTCTAGAACATCCTCCCCCAGCCTCAACCCTTAGCTTCCATAATTTACCACAAAAAAAAACTCTGTATTTAAATAAAAAAACTTCCAAGCCACAAACTATTCCCCATTAATTTCAGCCAGTATTCAATTCAGAGAAATGGCGTCAACAAAAGCTAATGGGCCCAACAGTCCCTTTAACGGACTTGACCTGAAAACATTACATAAAAATCAGTCCTGCCGTCACCTTGGTTGAGGGCCTGCTTTATTTCTGCTAGATTGTCTGCTTTCTTGGTCACTCAATACCTTGATGTTTGCTTCTTTTCTTTTTATATTCTGAATATTTTTATCAATTCACCCTGAAAAACCTCCTTTCATGGTGCATTTCTCCCCCCACAGGTAAGGTAGGCTTTGAAACACAAACTAACATTCCTATACCCTTAAATCTTGTTAATACTCACTTGGCCCCAGGCTTAACAATTTCAATGATGAAGATCATTCTTGTATTTTTGTAATAATTTTCATCCGAGACTGGAGAACACTTTATAGACATTAATTAAGTCTCATAGTGCCTCTTTGGAGCAGGGAAGGGTGAGAAGATGCAAAGATGAAAATGCACGATATGCCAAGGCTGTGACAAGGAAGTACTTAGATACATCCACTTTGTTTTCCATTTTCATCTTTTCAGTTGAGACATGATCAGAGAGCTTTACAGTTGAGAGACTGATCTGTTTTCCCTGCACCGCACCCCCTTTCCTCTTTAATTTAAAGCCACCACTCCTGACACTTGCTCCAGGTCCACTCCCACGACCCTCTGACTCTCACCTCTAGAGGGCCTGGAACAGAGTCTGCCTGAGCCACCCTCCACTACCCTTCCCCTAGTGGGGGCCGGGGGGCTGGCAGGTCCTCAGGATGGTCCAACCACACCAGCCACGTGGGAGGAAAGAGTGTGAAGAAGGGACTCCATATTGATGAAAAGGGCCAGCAATTGGCCCAAACTGGTTCTATTAACATAACACCTCTGCTCATTTCAGGTAAAACCTCCACCTCTTAGGAGTGGCTCTGATGAATCCATTTTACCTGTAACCCACAAAAGAGCTCCTCTCTCTTAGAAGAGAGGGTCTTGAGGGTTGCTAGGAGGTACCTCTAGGTATGTGACTGACGTGAGAAGGAGGGTGGCTGGACTGACACCTCAGTGAAGGAGAGATGAAGGCTGCTGCTATAAACCCTGGCCTTGGAGCTGGGGAGGGCAGGGCTCTACGGTGAGGGGCATGGGGAAACTGGAAAACCAGTCAACAGGGTCAGGGTCAAGATTAGATCAGAGACAAGGAGTGTGATACAGGATGGAGTCACCCAAATGGACCCCTGGCTCAGCTCTGTAGGGAAGAGTTGAAAGTTCTTCAACAAGGAAGAGCAATGTGGCCTCCTTTATAAGATCAGAGAGTCATATAATTGGAAGGGGTTGCTGGGTGTTTAACAACTGTTTTTGTTTGGGGAAAACCTTGAGCTGGTTCCATTCAGCCTCCAATTGTAGGCAAGGGATTTTTCCTTCCATAGCACTATCTTGCCAGGTATTCAAGGGTCTCAAGCTCTTTCTTGGGACTTACAAGTGTCCTGAAATATTGCATGTTGGGTTGAGTCAAACTGGGACACAACCAAGTTTGGGGGCACAGACAGGCATTATTCCTGCTAGGTGGTCAGTAAGCAAAATATCCAAGAGAAGTCCTCACCGGGTGCCAAAGGACAAGACAACTAGTGTAGCCCTTGGGCATGGAAGATGCACGTGGCTCTCGTGAATTGATGCTGGGTGATCTGTGGATGCTGACTGTGCTCATGTCCACGTGGTCCCTCACATCTTGCCCTCTTGTCCCAACTCCACGGGTTTTCCTTTGCCCTCTGGCTCTCTCACTTCCCGAAACTTAGATGGTGGGGCTGAAGAGGAATTCTGCTCTTACTCAGATATTTCTCCCAAATATTTTGTCCTTTCTCTGGGTCTTTTCCATCTCCCCAATGCCTAAGCTTTTGAAACTCAAAAGTCAGGAAGAATCTCTTTTCCTCTCCCTGTTTTCCATTGTAACTTCCTTTCTCTGAGGCAGTCAGCACAGAAGAGCCCAAATGCTTCAAAGGGAAGAGGGAGATGGCAAAGCACCAAGGAGAGAAGGAAATATTGGGATCAGAGGAAGCATTGGTTAATAAAATACAGAGATACTAAAATATTTTTCTCCCACAGATCTAATTCCTAAGCAGCTGTTCTAAAGTTGATTGACTTCCTTAGATGGAACTACTTCCTCTCTGGGGTGGCTCTTGGAAGATCTGGTGGACTTCTGCATCTGGAACCTCCAGTGGGTACCCCAGAATGACCAGAAGCGGTGTTGCTCACATGACACCAGCCAGGGGGGGACCATGGAAAAGGCAGGTCTGGGAGTAGCACCTCCCTGTGGGCTATCCAGGACCCATGGGGAAGAAGGAGTCTGGAGACTTTCTCCCTGCCTGCAAATATCCAAACTTAGCCAAAGCAAAGCTACAGAGAGCTGCCAGGACGAGCGGCGGGCCTGAGGACCTGGCACTCCGCAAAAAGACTGGATGGAGGCCAGAGCCTCTTTGATCAGAGCCAGGGCCCTGGGTTGAGGATGATGTGGCCCGGGAAAACCAGGACCCCATTAGAGTAGAATCAAATGGCTTTTTCTGACGCTTGTGGTCTTGAGGTAAGTTGGAAATGGGCTGTTTAGTGACTTGATCTAGCAACTATGCACATTCTGAGCCTAAGCTGCAAGGTGAGGTGTTGACATCGGAAGGGAGGGTCCTTCTGTTTATGGAATGCTGCGGCTATATAATTCCTATGTTTAAGCTTTATCTTTAGGCAGTAAAAAGAACAATTCCTTTAAAATGAAGCATCTAGACTGACTCAGATTCTTATCTAAATCGAATGAATTGGCTGAACTGGGTAAACTGGAGAGCGGTGGGCCAGCCACGAACGCACTATGATTCTTGAGATACGGACTTACCTTCTTCCGGGTCCCATGTTATCTGTCTGTAACATGTGCTAGGAGGAGCTGTTTCTGTGGCCTTTCTTAGTCTGTGTGAAACCCTGTGTGAAGGAGTTCAGTTCTCTGAGCGTCTGTGCCACCCACGTCACGCACACACACACGTACATACCACACTCACACAAACTTGGAGTCAGTCGAGGTCCACAGCCCCAAGGGCACTTTACAAAGGGGTGAGCGATAAAACACACCTGAGGTCCTGTGAGGCGATTCATGGCTATCGCCCATCCAAAAGCTCTCCATTTAAATTTGATTCATTTCCAATTCTGAAAGGTGCCATTTGTGTAAATACAGGACACATTTCGTTTTGGGGTGAGCAGAAATATCCCCAACTTCTGGTGGGAGCGGATACATCTGAAAAATGGAACTGAATCAATTTTGTTCCCGAGAGGGACAGGTAGAGGACTCCCATTTCCTGCTAATTCAGTGGGAAACAATGCGGAGAGGGAGCGAAAAAATGGAGCCCTCCCTTCTCTTTCTGGCCTTAGACATGAACCCTTGATAAGATCCTGGAAAACAAGCAGCATTTTTAACAGCCGTTTGCCCTCTTCAGCTGAGAAAACAGCATAAGCCAAAACTAGGAACTGGGGCCACCTCTCCTGTGAACGTGGCCAGGCTGACTTCTTGTCGCCAGACAGCAAATCACAGAATGACTGAGATAAGGAATATAATAACATTTTCACATGAACCTTGCATTCTTACCTCTTCTATAGGAAAGGATATCCCTGCAGGAAGGAGGAAGGTGAGCCCTGCCCATGCATGTTCTGCCGCAGTGCTGGGACTGCATTGTCCAGGCCTTTGTAGGGACACAGGAAGAGGGTACGGAAGTTTCTACAGGAAAACAGAGAAAAGTTCAAACATAAACAGCATCCAAAAAAATTTTACCAACAGCAAACTAGACTTCCTCTTTGGGCCTTCCATGCTTCCATGAGCCACTGGGCTGGCAGATTTTAATCTTGGATTCTGTTCACCTTGGTAACCTCCAGTGTGCGTGATTGTGCTGTTTCCCTACTTAATAAGTTCAGAGGATGTGTTTTCTATGGCACTGGAGACAAAACAACCTCTTTCCAGAAGCTGAATTCTGGCCTGGCCGGAATCTGTCTTTTCCATTTGTCATTTCTGGGGAGGGCATGGGCTTCCCTGAAGTCCTGTGTGGGATAGGGCGGGTCCCTCTTAAAAGGGCTTGAACAAAGGCTGACCATGGCTAAATCATTGCTTCCCACAATAAGGCAGGGTTTGGGTTCGGCTCCTTAGTTTTGGCTAGAAATGAGCCTTGAGAAATTCACTTATCAGGGATGTAAGAAGACTTGTATCCCCACTCCACCCCGGAGTAACTAGGGAGGGCTAGAATTTTCCCTCCTCACCTCCCTGCTGTCCTCCTACCCAGCAGGGTTTAGTAGAAACTGCCGCAAGAATCTCTGCCATCTGCCTTGGGGCCTCATGGCTCTGGTTTTAGGGTTGAGTTATGAAAACCAGGGTTATAACAGGGAGACATATTCCATGGCTAATTCTGAATGGAAAAAGCCAAGGTGGAAAAGAGAGCAGCTTTGGGGGATCCTCTCCCCAATGCCTAGTACTTAAACCAAAACGGCTCCCCTTCACCTCAAGCTGCAGAGATGGCTGAAGAAAAGAAAGAAATAAGAAAGAGAGGGAGTGAAGGAGGGAAGGAGGGAATGTGTCATCTAAAAAGCAACCATTGGAGTGTAAGGGGTTTTTCTCCACTTTTCCCACTGATTAAAATGCCTTACAATTCTGGCTAAAAATTGTGGAAGCCACTTCCAAAATGACTCTAGTGAGGGGCAAGGGGGCTGCCAGGCACTAAAAGAAACATCCTTTATTTTCAGACGGGTCAGCTACACATTTCAGGAGCCAATGGTTACAGTTAATAGACAGACTTCCTAGATGCTGCCATTATGGGAATTAAAGCATCCTCACCTCCCACCCCCAAGAAATCTCAAGCCCAAGTATCTTTCACAGTCAATCAAAGGAGAGGGTTCTGAGTGGACTGCTACAGCTTTTTAGGTGCTATCTTCTTCTGAATTGCTTTTTCCGGAACAAATGACTTCCATTACATTCATCCAGGGACCAATTCTTCACTTAAGTATGTAAAGCAAAATATGTCTTGTGCTCCGGATGTGTTACTCACAACAGAAAGCTTTTCTAATGCTTTCTGCAGATGAATGATTGAAACGTGTTATATAAAAGCCCAGGTAAAAGGAAGAGTCTGACCTTGAATTCTGAAACCAGTTTAACATGCTGTTTAAGATGTATTTAGAATGCTCTGCTTTATGTAAGGTATACCTGCATTTTCAGGAAGCATTTGATGAACTTATTGATGCAACATAGATTTATTGCATAGTTGCTGACTATATACATTCATATAATGACGTGCCAGGCACTGGGTTACATTTTAAGGATATAGTCAGATGAGGTTTTCAAAACATTTAACAGCAAGACATGTGCATTAACCAGGCAGGGAGGGATGCTGGGGACCTTGCTAGGCTTCCTGCTGCAGGTCCCCATCCCCCACCCGGGCACCAGGTACATTTCAATATTATGGTAACCACTACAGCTATGCTGATGAAAACCAGCTGAATAAGAGCTCAGAACACAGTACAAATGATGTATGAAGCACAACTCCTGATCTCAGAAGCCAACACTCTAGGGCCTATTCCTCTTAATTAGGAGCTAGTCACAGAGAGACATGCTGCAGGCGTCTTTGAGTTTCAAGCTACCCTGAGTCTGAAGTCCTGCAGGTTCTTAACTCCCACTGAAGAGAAGCAGCCTGAGCCAGGAAGAGCCTTTCCAATCAAAGGTGGGGTTTAAGCTGGAGCTTGAGCGAGCAGGTGAGTTGATGCTCACTGCCCTGGCTCTCCACGCTGTTTCCCACATGACCCGGTAGAGGTGCAGCTTCTGCCTTGGAATCAGAACTGCCAACCCCCAGGACCAGCAGGGTGCACCCCTGGGCTAGGGGTCTCTAATAGCTCAGCAGGGTGACTCACATCTAAACTTTCGTCTGATTGCTGGGGCTTCTCACCTAATATTGAGGTCAGGTTTTGTTCTTTCCTCATGTGGACTCAGGGACTTTGATTCCTCGGTCTAACTTACCAGAGACTGGATTCTGGATCCAGGATACCTGACAGCCAACTCCTAGTGAGCAGACACTCATCGCTGGTCTCCCTTGAGCTCTAATGTTCTGTGGCTGCCTTCTCCCCAGTCTCCATTGCCTTCATTCATTCGTTATTCATGCATTCATTCACTAAGTACTTATTAAGCACCTACCATGGCCAGGTACTGTGCCAGTTCTGGGTATACAGTGGTGACTAAAATAGTGGTGGTTTGGAGCTGTACATACCCCAGAAAAACATGTTCTTAAACTTTATCCATTCCTGTGGGTGTGAACCAATTGTAAGTAGGACCTTTTGATGAGGTTACTTCAGTTAACGTGTGACCCACTTCAATTAGGATGGGTCTTAGTCCTATCATTGAAGTCCTTTATAAATGGAAGGAAATTCAGACAGATGGAGCGAGAGCCACTGAAAAACCAGGAGAGGCTACCATGTGCATTGCCATGTGACAGAGGAACCAAGGACAAGGATGGCAGCAAGCCCCAGAATGCCACAGTCTTTGGAGAGAAAGCATTGCCTTGGTGATGCCTTGATTTGGATGTTCTTTTAGCCTCAAAACCATAAGCCATTAAATTCCCATTGTTTAAGCCATTCCTTTGCATGGAATGAACAGCCTAGGAAGCTAAAACAAATAGCATTGTTTTGTCTTCAGAAGGCTAATGGACCAGTCAAATGATAGAAAGGTGTCATATTGTACTCAATTCCAAGCTTCTTCTTAAATAATCATATTTATTTTTAAGTATATTTTTATTTTTAAAGGAGACTTAGATTACATAAATTGTTACATAAACAAATATAAGGGATTCCCATATGGCCCCACTCCCCAGACCTCCCACTTTTCCCCACATTAACGTCTTTCATTAGTGTGATATATTCATTGCAATTGATGAACACATTTTGGAGCATTGCCACTAAGCGTGGACTATAGTTTACATTGTAGTTTACACTCTCTCCCACTCAATTCTGTAGGCTATGGCAGGATATATAATGGCCTGTATCTGTTACCGCAATGTCATCCAGGTCAATCCCAAGTCCTGAAAATGCCC
>PVKH010050471.1:0-10007 GCA_004027955.1 Chaetophractus vellerosus
GTTGAAATCAGTTCCCTTTTATAAGCAGTCAACTGAATGGATAACAGCGTCATCCATTCTTCATCCAATCTTGCTGATTGATGCAGATGCAATTAGCCCCAGGCTTGCTGGACCCAACAGCTGGGCACAATTACCTGGCCGAGTTGACACATTAGCCTAGCCATCACACCAGGGATACGAAACAATATCTCATATCATTTGGGTATCTTTTCATACATTTAATGGCTACTAGAATTTTCTCCTCTGCAAATAAACCAGACATGTCATTTGTCTACTCTGTTGGATTGTTTTCATTCCTATTGAGGTTCTATTTTTTTCCTATTTTGTGTGCCACATAAAAAGCTGTAATTTTAAAATGGTGATAAATTGGACTGAAATTACACATCCATAGTAAAGAATCAAAACGCTGATAAATGTGAAAACTGAACAGTGTTTGACATGTAGACAATTCCTGGTAAATATGAATTGTTCTTTAATATTGCCTAGCCTTCTATAAATACAGTTTTAAGGAACACAACCACATTCATTTGATATGTATTTTCTATGATTTGTGCTACGAAGTTAGTTGAGTAGCTGTGACAGAGTATGGCTCACAAAGCCTAAAGTATGTATTCTCTTCCCCTTTTCAGAAAAAGTTTGCTAACCTCTGAAAGACCAATTAATTAAATGGAAATATAATGGGGACCATCCTCCCAGTAAGCTTTAGGTCCTTAAGACTGGTTCTAATCAGTACTCTTGTCCCCAGGATGCTATATGATGATTGATATACTATCTTGACAGTAGGGTGTAGCATTGGTTATAGTGGTGTCCACCTGGCCTTTCCCAAGTATAAGAAACCTTATTCAACATGCCCAGGAATCCCTGTGAAGATTCTGCCAACTATTAAATATATCCATCCCACTAGTAGAGTTGATGGTCTCAGTGGACCGAATGTGAGTTAGACCTGGGCCAGGAGTCTGTTAATTACCTGGTCTTCATATATCCCCACTGTCAAATGAGGGGGCTTGATGATTTGTGATCCCAGGTATCAACAATTATCTCATGCATAATAGGACTGAAAATGTAAGCATTTCTCTTTTCAGAATGTACGTTACCTAAATGAACTGCCATGCGTCTTTTGGGGGATGAACTGGGGGAATCATTACTCTGTACACTTACTGCAGTGTTTTGGTGCATCTTCCTGGGAATCCAACCTCTCCTGCAGAGAATGGATTCCAGGTGGGAAGCTGGCTCAGGGCCAGCAATCCATTCAAAGGACAAGGTATTTGGTGACTCATAGAGATACCTATGAAGGCCTCCGTGGAGGAGGCCTGGAATAGAACAGACTGAGGAGCTTGTGTAGCTGTCTGTTGCTCCTCCTTTGAGAGCACTGATCTTCAAAGTAGGAAGCATGTGGGAATATAAACAGTTCTTATTTATAAGGCGCTTGTACTGATGAAACTCATTTGCCTTGCCGAGAAGCTAATTAGACTTTCTCACTAATAAAGTTAATTATATGCATTTCTTGGCTTATTCTTTTTGGCCTAGAGTTAAAAAGGTTAGACTGCTTACATTTTTTCCTACTCAGACCCCAGGAGGTAAGCCCCTCTTGCTCGGTGTGGCTCTGTGCATATGGGCATATACATATACTATGTATATTCTATATTTACATATATATAAGGAGACAGCATTATATTTGCAAGGAATACATATGAATGAAAATATGAGCAAAGACAAATTCTGCATTTAGAAGGAAAGAAAGGCAAAGCTTTTCTATAAGTCTTAGAGAAAAATGTTTTATCTAAGAGAAATGTGTTCTAAAACAAACTTCCAAGATGGCAAGCCAGTAACATTGTCCTTATTTAATTTAATCTTCAAGTTTAAAGAAACCCTGTGAGTGGTATTTCTACTTCTCCAAGAAATAATTACATTCTAAACTGAGTCTTCAAGTCTAGGAAAGAGTATATAATGATTAAAGGTTACTGTTTTAGGTAATTATAACAGACAATACCATCTCAATTACCATCTCAATTGCAACAGTCTGTCTCTCTAGTTTTGATTATCTGTCTCAAAATATTCTCCAAATTACATTATTTTTCTGTTTGGTTTTTGTAATTTGGAGATGATTTCACACAAACCACGAAGACAGAGTGTTGAAATTCCAAAAATATTATGAACTTACACCCTTGCTGGGGATGTCAGGGTCGCATCTAGCAGTGTTCTTCCAGCCCTCCCCTACCCCTTACTCTTCTACTGAGTGCAGATGCTCCAATGTTTCCATTCCAAAACCCTGGGGGCATGCGGGGTGTAAAAGAGCAGGCTGACCAGACTTGATATCCCTATGGCTTTGTTTACTGCTGGAGCAATTAGGCAAGGAAAATATATAAAAAGCATGTCTAATGCAAAGGCTGTCAGCCTTATGACCACATTTTGGGAATCGCTGTTCTTCACAATGCCTAAACCTAAGACCAGGGTCCCAACAACATTACCTTGATGTTCATGTTGATGACCTAATTTTGCCTAGATTCTGCCCCTTTTAGATAAGTCACAATACACCCCTCCTATACTTCAGTTTCAGAGTCCATGCCTCTCTTTGGGTTGCTCAAAACATTTCTTTATTCAAATTGAAATACAATTCTCACCTTCAGCTACTTGCAAAGCACATGAGAGATTTTCAGTTCAGGAAGTGATCAAACTCTCCTATGCCAGGTTGTCAGCTATGCTAACCTCCTTGTTCTCATTTCAGGCAACAGTCAGTTGCTCTAGAGGCCAGATTAAAAAACAAACCTATCATCACAGTCTTAAAATACAAATACGACTTAATCTATATTAAAATTATAACTTGTGCAATGGACAGAAACTTTATTACAGCTATTACTGTGCTTCCAAACTTTGGGTCAAATCATTTAGCACTGGATTCAAGATCAAGCAATAGAAGTTCAGCATACAAAACTTAATTGACTCCTATACTAATGATATACAATCTTTGTACAACCAAAGATCTATACTCTCCCTCTCTTTACCATGAGAAAATAGGGAAATTTATTGTATTCCTTAACATAGTATGATCTCCTCCTCAATTCCAAATTTGAAGAAAACATTGTTGACCTGTCCCTGAGTATAGATATGAGTGGTTTCAGTGTCTTCCACTCAGAGACCAGGGGGAAACACACCTGCTGTGAATAAGTGGGGTTATCTCACCGAGCAGCAGGGCAAATGCTCACCATGAACCAGCATGGGGTGTCTCCATAATAGCGTGTAAGAATGAACCTCTTATAGGATTTGGACTTTGGGTAATTTTGGGAGTCATAGAAGCAGAAGTTCATTCTGGATAGGGTGTTACCAGAAAACAGGGTCAATTTTATGTTTGGTTATTTCAATAAATGTCATCTGTAGGGAGGACAGACAAGGGTAGGATAAATCTGTAATTGGTAAATAAGCAACATTCATTCATCTAGCAAGAGAGAGGGATGTCTGGTAGTATGCACCGTGATCTTGAGCAATGGGGATGTTCTGTGAGATTGTTCATATACAGGAGGAAATCAACCTGGCTTAGCTGTGGCAGTCAGGGCATTTTTGGATATCAGGGATGGCTTTCCTTTTTGGTCCAAAATTCCAACAGAATCCAGGTTGAGACCACTCTTATTACTGTCATCTTTTTTTTTTTTTTAAAGATTTATTTTATTTTATTACATATCTCCCCTCCCCCCGTTGCGGGGACGCGCTGAGACCGGTCACTGCGCAGGCGCGGCTTTCCCCGCTTGTGGGCGGTTTCTGCTTCCATTCACGGCCGGCTCTTGCTTCAGTTCACGGGTGGCTGGCTGCGCTCCATTCGCGGGCTACCTGCCCTGCCGTGGCGGCTTTTGCCCTGTCCGTGGCAGTTTTTACTGTCATCTTTTTACATAAGTACAGTCATAAATTCAGTGATAAGAAATGATTCTTTATCTTGTATATTATCAAGGGAGCAATAACAATAAAATACTCATAGTTTCTGGTCCAGCTGTATCAGTTACAGAGACATCACTTTGCTATGACCAAATCATTCCTTGTGAGTCCCCTTCTTGTAGTAAGGGACTCCCAGGCCTTTATATAGACTTACTACTTGGGGAGTCAAATGCATTTGAAATGAGTTAGTAGCCATTATTTTAATTTTACAGCTAAGTTAAGTGACTCCTACCACACACAAATAGAAATATAAATCTTGACATTATATGTAGTCTGATTGCTAAAACAGCCTTGTTAATAAGTAACACAGCCTTGTTAATAATTAACATACATTTTCAGTCCCTGTATTGTATACATGTATGTATGTGAGAGTTGTACTCTCTTCCAGGAGCTAGGCAAGTGTTCACAGGAATTCAATCACCTCTATTACTCATCTTTGAAAAGTAGTACTTCACCAAGGAATGCTTAAGTATATTTTATGAGTCTCAAATTTTGTAACAAAAAAGAGAAAAGCACTATTCTTCCCATATTTCTTGATAGTAGATTATTAATGTATTTCTTAAAAGAATAAATTTTCCCTTATCCAACACAACTAACAATTATCTGTAATTAAAGTTTAACATACATGATACTGTCTGTGGATAAGTGGTGAGAACATGAAATGAAATATAGAAAACATTACAATGACCTTGAACATGATTTCTTCTTTGAAAATTTAGATGGTGTTTTGTGATAATCGAACTCATTGTCATCACCCTGAACAATTTTCAGTGAATCTTTGTTGTACGGAAACAAAGTTAACAGATTTCTGACTGTTACAGTGAGAGATTAACCACCTTTCAATTGTGGCACAAATCACATTTTGAGTAGATTCTATGGTTCTTTCTCTTCATTGTTTTTCTTCAGCTCTGCAGAAAGCTGACATATAGTGTAAATAAGCTTTCTGGGAATAATGTTCCTGCCTAGAGGTCAATGCTTTCATGGGAAAGGAAGTGGTCCATGTGTGACAGTGGTGCCATCAGGGCTTGAAGGCAGGTCTGATAGTCTGTATTGGGCCTTTGGCCCAGGGATGCTTTCAGATGAAGCATCTCATAAGGAGGATGGATTGTGTTAAATGATACTCTCATAAATTCTCTTACTCAAGCATCTTCTGGCCAGTACAGTGCTAGTGAATGTTTAAGCACCACTAAAAGAGGGTGGAGAAAAATGCCCTAATCTGTACGTTGGCTAATTTCTATGCTGTAAATACTTTTGTCATGGCCATTTTCAACCTACCAGTGTTTAACAACCAGCTTGCAAAATTCCTGAAAGTTCAACAATCAGCTCTCAGGAGCCAGTTCAAGTTAGCTCCCACATACCACTGAAACTCTTCCATGGGTAATTTTTAAATAGCAGGGAATGATAAAAGGGATTTGAGGTGCTACGATCCCCCAAATTAACTGGAATCACTTAAATAAGGTCTAAAAATTGTACCCAGAAAATGATATTCCTGCTAAAGGACATAAATGAAAAAAAAACAACAACAACAACAAAAAAACTTAACTATGAATAGTCTCCTTCTGTGTGGGGGAGAGAGTGGTCTACAATGTGAACTATGGACCATGCGTAGTGGCAAAGTCCCAGGATGTGTATATCTATTGCAGGTGATGTGCCACACTAATGAAAGATGTTTATGTGGGAGTTTGTGGGAAGCATGGGAGGTGGGGCATATGGGAATACCTATAATTTTTGTGTAACATTTATGCAATCTAAGTATCTTTTAAAAAATAAAAAATTTAAAAATTAAAAAGAGAAAAAAATAGTCTCCTTATATTCTAAGTGGCTTATGTACTCTGCTTTTACTGGGAATTAGAGAATGAGTGCTAGGTATGCCTTAGAATTTATTTATATATAAAGGAAAAAAATCCACTTCAAAAGGATTAAATCATAATATTCTATCAACAGAAGTCAAGAAAATGTCATTTCTTTCCATCTCCTTAACTTTAATGCCTCAAATAGACTGAAAAGAAATGTTTCTGGCAATAATTATGAAATATGAACATATTAAAAGACAGCAGGACTATGTAACACTGAATTAGCACAATAAAACCCATGGTCTTTTATTTCAGAGAACACAGAAAGTCCACTTTCACTTAGTATGACATTCTTTCTTATTCAATTTCTTTCAGGAATAGCAACAGAATAGCTCCAAAAAGCAATCTTTCAATCATTAAAAAAATTTAACAGTATTTTTATTAAGAAAAATGTTATAGCAGCATTAATGTATTAAGAGGATGAATTAGTTTCATAATTTTAATTAGATTTATTTGTATATTTTCTTTCTAAACTCACATTTTTGTAAATGTCTATTTTTATATACTTATATTGATCTATTAACTTAACATTAAACATTAAACTTTTATATTGTTAGTCTTCATTATATCCTGGTTCCTGGCTATATGTTATATTGATAGACCATAATACAATTTCTTATGATTTATTTGCTTTAATATAATAGGTGATAATGTAATGAATACCATTCTAGACATTGTTGATTTTTAAGTCATTTTAATTTTCCAGATGGAATAAGCTATACTAAGGTTGTCATTTGATGAAGGTCACACAATGGCCTCTATAAGTGCATAGATAATAAAATAGTTTTACCAAATACAAGAATTTTTCAGGATCATAGCTCTCTGTATGAAAAATGATGAAATATTTTTTCAATAAGCTTTATTTCCCATATAAGTTTCCCTCAAAAAGCATGATTCTTCTATTATTCATAAAATAACTTATCTGATTTAGTTAAAATAGTAATACATTTTAAAACTTTGGGGTTAAGTGTCTTTATATCAATGGATGTTTGGGAATTCCTAGCTGTGCTGCCACAGCCTGTCTACCACATAGCATGTGAGTGAAGCATTTTCCTAGATGAGCATGGTGACAGTGCGGGAATTTGTCCCCAGGGGCCACATTCCTGAGCATGTTAGCAAAGCTCTCTGAGGGATTCTAGTTTTGTTTAGTAAGAATCTCACCCCTAAATTTATCAGATTTCTCTTCCTCTGAACAGTCCCAGTGTCAGCCTCTATCCAGCTTTACCCATATAAAGCTACAAAGATATGCATCAGCACTTAATTGGGGAAGCGTTGCTTTATTTAAAAACATTGGGGAAGTGAATGTGGCTTAAGTGACTGGGCTCCCATCCACCGTGTCGGTGGTCCATGGTTCAATTCCCAGGGCCTCCTGGTGAAAGGAGAGCTGGTCTGTGCAGGAGAGCTGGCTCAGCAAGATGATGCAACAAAAAGACAGAGGAGAGACAATTAAGAGATGCAGCAGACCAGGGAGCTGAGGTGGTGCAAGAGATTGAGCTCCTCTCTCTACTCCAGAAGGTCCCAGGATTGATTCCCGGTGCCGCCTAAAGAGAACACAAGCAGACACAGGAGAGCAGACAGCAAGCGCAAAACAACAACGTGGTGTGTGTGTGTGTGGAGAAATAAATAAATTGCAAAGGGACCTGTTGGTTGAAATAAGATCACAAAAAAACCATTAAAAATATATTGGAGAATGGCAAAATTGTTTATCATTTGTAAATTTCATGTGAAGGACTGAGTTTAATATACAAAAAAGTTTAATATATAACTTCTACCATTAAGGGGTTTAGATTAATTTTCATGTGGAAACATTGGACTTCGCTAACTGGGTTTATGCCAATACAACAAAAATGGCAAGCTCTTATCTGTTATTGTATATTTAGGTTTCTTATGTTACACTTCTCCTTGAGGTGCCTTCAAAGTTTTAAACAGTTTAGGCACCCTTCTCATCCTTCTGCTGGGCCATGGGCTGGTCTGCCATCTAATTTCCTAACATCATAGGCTTACTAGAACTTGTTATCCCTAGATTAATGTGTATTCTGAATCGTTCACCTTTACTACTTACTTAATAAAAACTCATAGTAATATCGTCCATATTTCCTATCTGTTAGGAGACACCACTGAGGATGGGTCTGGAGCACATGAACTAAACAGCTTCTGATCCCATGGCAACAGATGCTAAAGAAGGTAAATAAGACTGTTTTTGTAACTTATGATAAAATTGCGTGTGAATTCTTAATTCAGTCCATGTTAGACAATGTTAGATGGTAGTTTTGTGAAGTAAAAAATATTTTTGTGTGTTTTGTGTATAAGGGTAAACAAAAAAAGGACTCTTCTTGTATCATACTGTTCCCTTCTAATATCAAATTATTTGTACAAAGCCAGGGGTTATTGTGTGGCATCTGGAGAGACTTTTTCTGTACTGTCAATATAATGCATATGTTTAGTTCTTTATTATATGGATAATTTTCCACAGCATATACTACATAGCCAGAAATGTTATTCTTTATTGTATGAAAGGTAAGCATATAGCACTACTCTTGTCGTGAGATGCATTTGTGTTAATCAGTCTCCTGAGACATGTTGAATTGTGTATTAGTAAGCCAAAGGGGTACTTCGCAATATACCAATAATTGGTTGGTCTTTATGAAGAGTATTTATTTGGGGGTAGAAGCTTATGGTTACCAGGCCACAAAGCATAAGTTTCTTCCCTCACCAAAGTCCATTGGCACGTGTTGGAGCAAGACAGCTGCCGACATTTGCCATGGTTCAGGCTCCTTGGGTTCCTCTCTTCCCAGGACTGCTGTTCTCTCCAGGCTTAGTGCTTTTTCCACAAGGTCAGCTGTAGACTATCAGGCAAACGGCCCTCTCCAACATCAGAACTGCTTCTCAAAAATCTGCTTCTCAAATCTGTTGCCTTGCCTTTTATACTTGAGACCACATCCCCTGAGGGGCGGAGCTCAATGCCCTACTGACGTGGCCCAGTCAACGCCCTAATCATAACCCAATCATGCCCAGATAAACAGATCAGGTTACAAGCATGACTCAATATGGATTTTTGGAATTCATAATTACATCAAACTGTAACAAATTGTAACAGATATTAACTAATTTTGGATGGCTTATTAATGAAACAATACAAAGTATTAGAGGAGTGAAATTCCTCACTGCAACATTAGGAGGGAAAGAAAGAAACCAGGGTGTGTGCAAAAAAAAAAAAAAAAAAACCCGTAATCGGAGTCAACTGACTGATCAGCTGTGTAGTCTAGCTTTGCTTATGATGATGATTAAATTGTTTTGACAGCATAAAGGAGGGAGTGGTTTTCTTCAATGCTTAGAGAAAAATTTACATTTCTTGCTGTAAGCACTTATGACAGAGAAGGAATTATCAACTTTGCAAAAGCCATTCCTATCAGTGCTGGTGTTGCATTAAAGTTTCACTTGGGAAAAATCCCTGAGCTTGTCCAAAGTATCAGCTTAGTTTTGCAGCTGTAACGATATGCCAACCAAGACAAAAGAAAAATTCATCGTAAGTGTCCAGGGATTATTTATTGGATTTCCCATTGATCAGTTTGAAGGGCAAGAGTTAAGTGTTCACTGAATCCAAATGAATGTAAGCGGCACTTGCCTCTGTGTAAGTGTGGATGATAAATAGTTACGGAAGGAGAATAATCGGCTTGGAGAGTGGCAGATTTCTCCACGAAGGGCTGCTTAGATTATCTTGGTTGTTAATGTCTATCGTGTTGATATGGTGGCCTGATTACTATTCATGTCTGCCTTCATAAGTTATGTTTCCTAATCTACTACATTTCAGAAATCTATAAAATCATTTTAAAGAACTGCAAAATGCATTTTCTCCAGCATACTCTATTTTACTTCTAGATGTCAGAATGTTTCATTGGAAAGTTGGCAGGGGGCCCATTTTAATAAAGCGTGGGATAGCGCCAAGTGCACGTTGAGACAGGGCACTGTGTCCTGCTGCCCTAGAGATGTGCTGTGTTCCTACAATCAGGCTTCATAGAACACAACTCGTCTGTTCATGAAGTAGAGTTTAGTACTTAGAATCAAAAGTGAATCTGCTTTGAAGTTGAGTGACCTAATTCTCTTAAGTAAAGAATTCAAAGAAAGTATGTCTGAACGATTTGTCTGGTTATAGGCTGTGTAGCTGGAGAAAATAACTGCTGCTTTTCATTTCCAGTTTCTATTTTAAAAAGTTCCATAAGTACTGGCTAC
>PVKH010050477.1:0-10000 GCA_004027955.1 Chaetophractus vellerosus
AACAATATCAAACTGCTACATTAAGGCTAACGTTTCCATTTTAATATGATATTTTCTTTTTGGTTATAGTTTTGTCTCGGTTTTTCTTATTCTTTTTTGCTTGAATTTTAAAATGTGTATAAGCATAGCTTATTAAATTTTATATAGAAGGGTTCAGCTAATATAAAACAGAATATACAGCTCTTACTTTCTCCTGTACATATTATTATAAGCCAAACTGTTCTCTAATATTGTATGTTTTAGGCATGATTGAACATGGTCTCAGTGACTGTTCCCAGTACAGACCCCGAAAGAGTATGTCTGAAGATGCCGGACTTCAGGAAAGTAATCCCCCTGCAGATGATTTTGCTTGTGTGTCTGCTCCTGACATTTCAAGTACCAACTTGGGAACTGTCAGAAAAACCATGACAGGAAACCATGGAGGAGATGCTGTCATCAAGACTGAAGAACCTTTGTTCCCAGTAGAAAATGACAAGAGCAAAGGACAGGAACCCAATGATAACAACCAATATTTAAAACCTCCTTCCCGCCCCTCCCCGGAGTCTTCAGAAAGTGACTGGGAGACCCTGGATCCTAGTGTCTTAGAGGATCCCAACCTGAAAGAAAGGGAACAAGTGGGGTCAGAACAGACAAACTTATTTTCAAAGGACTCTGTGCCCTCAGACAGTCCTCCAATTACTGTACAACCTCAAGCTAATACAGGGCAGGTGGTCCTGATACCAGGGCTAATTTCAGGTTTGGAAGAGGACCAGTATGGCATGCCCCTGGCCATCTTCACAAAGGTAAATTTTAATGTCCTTTGAGTCCCTTAAAGAATGTGACAAAATCCTTTTAGAGGTTACTTTTTAGTGTTGAACACTGTATTCATTCCCTAGGGCTACTGTGACAAAGTACGTACAAATTGGCTGGCTTAAAACAACTGTTTATTTTCTCTTAGTTCTGGTAGCTGGAAGTCTGAAGTCAAGGTATCAGCAGGGCCATTCTCCCTCTGAAACTTATAGGGGAGAATCCTTTGCCTCTTCCAGCTTCAGGCAATTTTTTGACATTCCTTGGCATTTCTTGACTTGTAGACATGTCATTCCAATCTCCACCTCCATCTCCACATGGCCTCTTATTTTAAAAAGACACCAGTCATATTGGATTAGAAGCCAACCCTACTCCCATATGACCTTATCTTGATTTAACTAATTCTATCTGCAGTTACCCCTATTTCCAAATAAGATCACATTCTGAGGTATTGGGAGTTAGGACTGTGGGGGGAACACAATTCAACCCATAACAAACACGTTTTCCGGTCAGAAAAATTTCCTTGCAAACAGCAATACCAAAATGTAGTGCTGTGGTATCTGTGACTGTAGGGTAAGGCTATAAAGTATTAATTCAGAGGTTTTTGATTGGAAACGGCTTTGAAACTGTAGATATGAGATCAGCAATCACTATATTGAGTCTGTTTTTAATTAGTCTTCTCTTGGAGCAAGTTCTTGATTGCACTTAATGAACATATAATACCAAAAGCTACAATTTTAAAAGAAAAATTCTTAGATGTCTAACTTAAATATTAGTAAGTCTCATTTAAATGTAATTTAGTGGTAAATCCTTCAAAATGTATTTGTAATTTTTTAACAACTTAAATCATCATAAATCAAATTGAATCTTTGATTCAGGATCTTGTATTTGGGGAAGTAATTTCTTAATGTATATACATTTCTTAATGTATGTTAAGATAGTGAAATAGACTAAAATTACACCAATGCCAAGACGAATTCTGGAAGCTACATTGTTTGGATTTTTTGCTTTTGGTTTTTATCCTGAATAACTACTTATTTAATTGCCGTTTGTGGATCATTTTTCAAAATGAAGCCAAAAAAAGGAATTGCATTTCATTCTTTCATTAGACAAGTACTTATTGCTCTCCTGTATGCCAGACACCATACTAGATTCTAAATTATTGTTATCCATTACCTTGCCGTCTACCATGAAAGACAGATATGTCTCCCCCAATAACTAGAGTAAAGTATTACATTTTTCCATAAATACCATCTATCCATTATGCACGAAGTAAAACTTTATTTGGGGGGAAAAAAGTAGGTAGTATTGGCTTGACTATTGTTTTTCTTCATTTACTATACTTGGAAAAATTCTTTCTGGGTTTATCCAGTTTTGCAAATAAGTACTTTCCCAGAGTCTTTATTGTTGAATGGATAACAGAGAATGTGGTCTTTGCTCATTTTGTGGCCTGTTTAGGGGATTCTGAAATTATCTTAACTGGTTTCACAATTGAACTAATGCAGTTTGTTATACAGGGAAGCTGAAGAGAACACTCATCTCTCAAACTATTGGATGCAGTCAATTGCCACAAATTGTAGGTTTTCTGAATTTAAGTACCATAACTGTACCTTTTGGAGCCCTTATTTTGCTGTTTCATCCACCCACTGTCTAAATTTTATCATTGGGGAAGATAAACTGGGGGAGGATTTGTTTTTGGTTTTTAGTGATGTTGCTGAATTAAAGCAATGTAAAGATATTTTTTGTGTGTGTCAGTAAACCATGGTTAGCAGAATACTTGATTTTGTGTGCATTATAATACCTGTACTGGATATATGATGGGCTTACCACCATCATTATGGTAAATAAAACTCTCATTTTTGGTTTTATGTTTTATTATATACTTATTAAAATCTGATTTTGTTGTTTAATGTTTTAAACACAAAAGCTGAATCTTTGCTATCCATAGCTTTGGAATTTGAAATAGTCCAAAAACTGTATTGCCCTTAGGCTTATTTTCTCTTGAAGATCTTAAAATCCTTGTGCAGAAGGAATTAGGTTAGCAAGATATCTTAAAAAGTAGTTTCAAAAATAGCTAGAGAAATACCTGGAAGCCCAGGAAATATTGACTCGTGCATGGTTCCCTGACTCAGCATATGAATAAATGGAAACAAATTTCTGCGTAATGAAACAATTATGCCTGAAAGGGATTCCCAGCTCTCCAGTCTTACCTCTGATGCTTGAAGTGATCTGACCTGAGGGTGACACCTTGCCTGTCAATCTTAGAGATGAGACTTCCTCTATAAATGCTCTAGATACTAAGTTCTAATAGGCCCAAACCTTCCCTAAGAACTGATAGAGGTGGTGTGGGGGAAGAAATATGATGCTGAGAAGCAACTTTGAGGTAGGCTACCTGTGAGATGATGGAATGGGAAGTAGAAAATTGGAAAATGAATTGTACCTGCTTAATATTAATATTCTGCTGGACTGTACCATTTATAATCAGAGAAAAGTAGAAAGGACATGAGGCAAGTAGGAAAAAAAAAATAAAGAAAAAGATGGGGAGCTGTTTTCAGATTTGAAAAACCCCTGAGGGCTTTTTTTTTTCCAAAATTTTTTTCCTCTAATTTTCAGTCTTTCTACCTTACTACTAAAAGTGTTCCAAAATTGGCCGGACACTAGAGCAAAGTAGGGCTGGCCAAGAGGTGCTGGAGCATGGGAGTAAGGGTTCCTGCTTGTTTTAATCTCATGATTAAATAGATGATTCATAAACTTCCCACCTTTCCAGTTTTGAGATAATATGCATGATTTAGCAAAATTAGTTGTCTTACCATAAGTGGAACTCTTTTTTTTTTTTTTTAAAGGAGGTACCAGGAATTTAACCCAGGACCTTGGTACGTGGGAAGCAGTCACTTAACCTCTGAGCTACATTTGTTCCCCAATGAGAGTTGGTTTTCTTTGTTTTGTTTTTTGTTTGTTTTTAGGGGGTACTGGGGATGAAACCCAGGACCTTGTACATGGGAAGCAGGCACAACCACTTGAGCTCATCTGCTCCCCCCAAAAATATTTTAAGTTCTGAGTTTTTTTACTTTTTAAAAATATCAGCACCTGCTTCTTAGTTTTTAAATTGCATGTATCTGTTACTATTCTTTTTTTTTTTTAATCCCCCCCCTTGCCGTTAGTGCTCGCTATCTGCTTTCTGTGTCCATTCGCTGTGCGTTGCCTTTGTGTCCGCTTGTCTCCCCTTTGTTGCATCATCTTGCTGCACCACCTCTCTGCGGGCGTGGGCCATCAGCTCTCTCCAGGTGCGGGCCAGCTTGCCCTCAACAGGAGGCCCTGGAAACCGAACCCAGGGCCCCCCATATGGTAGACAGTGTCCCAACCACTTGAGCCACATTTGCTTACCTGGTACTATTCTTTTTAATATACATTGCTTCCACTAGAAGATCACTTAATTTAGTATTTTAAGTTTCACTTTATCTGTAACTTTTTAGTAAATGCATAAATTTATGAAAGAATTAAAAGTTATGTGTAGTTGGAAACTGAATTTTTTTATCTGCCACATATATTGAACCCCTTTTAGTGTTGCCTCTGAATTTAAATTTGGTTAGCTTGCTTGCAAATTGTCATTTTAAAATTTAGGGAACCTGCAAATAACTTGACTGATGATCTAAAAAGTTTATGGTTATGTGTTTATCACTTTTACATAAGTGGAACCATGCTTTTTTCTCCTCAACATTGTTTTTGGTTTTATTCATGTTTTTGCATGAAGTTGCATATTATTATTCCTGTGTGATACTACACTGTTTCAAATTTCTGGCTATTGTAAATAATGCTGTTCTGAAATTCTTTTTCAGGAATCTTGTGTGTACATGCAAGAGTTTCCCTAGAATTCAGTACCTAGAAGTGGGAATACTTGGCCGTAGGAAATGGGTATCTTCAGGTTTACTGGAAAATTCCAAACTGTATTCTAAAGTATTTGTAACATTTTCCATGCCCACAAGCAGTGTATATAGAGTTCTCGTTTCTCCACATTCTCACCAATACTTGATATCGTTAGACTTAATTTTTTAAAACAATTTATTGAAGTATATCATTCATACATGAACATATATAAACTATAAGTGTTCAGTAAACATTGTGAACTTACAAAACAAACATGCATAACATGTCCCACACATCACCCCACCACAAATACTTTGCATTATTATGAAATATTTGTTAACAAATTATGAAAGAGCATTGTCAAAGTATTACTACTAACTATAGTCTGTATCTTACTCCCCTATGCATTTTTCTTAAGGATTTATTTATTTATTTACTTTTATCCATTTTTTACACCCCCATTTTTGCTGTTTTTGTGTCCATTCACTGGGCAACTCTGTGTCCGTTTCCTGCCCTCTCCTCATCCTTCTCCTTCTGTCTTCACTGGGATTCAATCCTCAGAACCTCCCATGTGGGAGAGAGGTGTCCTACCGCCTGCACCACCTTAGTTCCTGGTTTTTCGGCACGTCTCATCTTGGCTCTCCCTTGTGTCACTCTCCTGTTACGTCATCATTTCATGGGGCCTGACGGTGTACCCGCGCACGGGACCTGGCAGTGCACCTGTGCGCGGGGCCTGGCGGCACACCCACGCGCAGGGCCTAGTGGCCCACATGCCTTCTATATTTTTCTTTTTTTTATTTTTACTGGGAGGTCCTGGGGATCGAACCCAGGTCCCTCCATATGGGAGATGGACGCCCAACCATTTGAGCCACATCCATCCCCCTGTTATATCTCTTAAGTTTGACCAAAGATACCTAGAGTTAGACTTTTCCCATATAGGACGGTCATATAATAAATCAGGCTTAGTTTATCACCAGCATTCTAAAAGCTAGACCTAGGGAGAAAAACTAGGTCTGGGGACACATTCATGGTTTCTAATATAGCAAATATTTAGCCTGCCCTGATTATCACAAAATCAGGACAGCAAGAATATTCACATTAATTTTTAGCCAAGCTGATAGCTGAGGATGTGGTCCTTGTGGCTCTTAGCATTTTCCTGATTGCTATTATGGGGCAGCATCTTTTCATATACTCATTAGCCATTTGGATTTCCCTTTCTTGTAGTGTCTGTTCAGAGCTTCTGGCTTGTCTCTGTTGTCATTGATTTGTGGAACTTCTCCATGTATTCTAGATACCTTTCCTCTTTTATATATATATATATTTTTTTTTTCTTTTCCTTTATGGTTAGTGCTTTTGGGGTCTTGTTTAAGAAATCTTTTCCTTTTAAGAAATAAAAGTCACACTTGTTATTAAAAAAAAAATTTTCCCCCTACCTCTAGGTCATAAAGACATTCTCCAGTATTATCCTTTAAAATTAAGATTTATAGGTTTTCACGTTTTGGATTTTAATCTACCTACAACTGATTTTTGAGTAGGATTGAAGAACAATTTTGTTCCATTCATCTATCCTTGTGCCAGCCCCATACTGCATTAATTACTATGTATGTCGTATCAGGTAGAGAAAGCCTTCCCATCTTGTTATTATTAAAGAGTTTTTTTAGCCATTTGCATTTCTACATCAATTTTAGAATTAGCTCATCAAGTTCACTTTCACATGGGTTGAGATTTTGGTACGGATTACATTTACGCTACCTGGGTTGAGTTGACAGCCTTACAATATCGAGGCTTCCAATTCATGACTAGAAGAGAGATGAGAAAATGGTACCTTGTCCTGGTAACATCCTAGCCCTTTCCAAGTTGGGTCTAACCAAGGTTGATTTGGACAAAAGGATTTAAAACATCCCAGTATAGATAATATATGTGAAAGTACCCAGCACAGGACCTAGGATATAATAGTCCACTGTGTTTGGAAAGGGCCCATGCTCTCTTGCTGCCACCATACTTTAAAGACCTTTACAAGCCTTAGGCCAAATTGATCATAAATAAAAGTATTGATGACAAAATTTGTAAAACTATTTTGAACTACTATTTTTAAATAGTTTTATAAATATGTAATACTTACAGATTATTCAATATTTAAAAATTCCAAAGTATCTGTAATATAAAGTGTTCCTTCTACTCTGTCCCCTGCCACCCGGTTGCCTTCTCCGGTAGCAGCCAACATTACCAGTTTATGTTTCCCTCTGGGGGTATTTTATGCATAACAAGTACATATATTTTTCCTTTCCTTTTTTACCCAAATGGTAATAGACTCTACCCACTTTTCTGCCCCTTACTAATTTTTACATAATTTATTGGCGATGAGTTTATTTTAACGGCCATAGGTTGCTCCATTGTACAGAAGTAGAGTACTGGGTCAAATTATATGTATATTTATAATTTTTTTAAGAGAATGTATTTTTTTCATATGTTTAAATAGTGTTGATCTGCTTTATTTTAAACATACTTCTTAGTTTTAAGGTTAATTGACTTTGCCAAGAATCCCATTGTTGACAGTTGACATTTCTTCTCTAACAGACTCAATTATGAAATGTCAGGCTATGAACAGTTAAATTAAGTCCTCTGATTACTGTTTTGCAATATAAATCATTTGTAATAATTGGCAGTTCAAGAAGTGTCTTTATTAAGAAGAGGGGTTCTCATTCATAGTTGGGGGCGGTATTCTAGAGGCCACATGAAGTTTGAAAGAGCATTCAATATTGTAATATTTAATGTTTGGAAACGGAGTGTGTGGAGGTCTGTTTTTAAATACTTGGCACACAAGCAGTAGCGGTGAACTGTTTGTGACGATTTGGAATGAGGAGCTGGCCTCCTTGAGCCAGGAGTCCTTTCAGCGGTTAGTCACAAGGGGGCGCAGATTGAGAAGCACTATCCTGAGCGTCTCCGATTCATAGACTTGGATTAGTTTTTGCTGCTTCTGTTAATTAGGGTTTTATAGAGCAGCAGAAGACATTATCAAGAATAAGAATAAAACCAAGTGACTAGACCTGTGTTCCATCTTTTGGAAGTCTTCCCTCCCATATTAAGTATTTAACAAACCACCTGTTAGGTTCAAGGCATTATCCTCAATGTAGTGAAGAACATGAACTTGCAAGAGTTATCACCTGTCCTCTGAGCGATTTGTCTCATGATATAAATAAGACAGCATCCAAATAACTATAATTCAGTGTTTTAAAAATGTTGAGAAGTAAAAAATAAAACTCATAGAATTTGATGCTGAAAAGAAGTTCAAGGGCTCAGCAAGTCTGCCCTCCTGGCTTCTTAACACAAATTGTAGCACTTGTTTAAAATCTGTTCTGATTTAGAATCTTTCAGCAGAAATTCCATTCCCTTCTTCAGTGAATCATTCCAGTGTTAACACTTTTACTCTCAGGAAATATGCTGCTTTTTTTATTGAACTGCCTGTTGTGGTTTGGCAATTGAACTGTAATTTTCAGGGAAGTGCTCTCTTCAGACAATTCAAATGAATATTATGTGAATACAAAACTATTGTCAGTGCCATTTGCTTTAAATATTTAGTAACAAATACCGAAGTATTTTTGCATGATTTTTAACAACTGGGCAATAAAACAAGTGCTTTGCAGTGTTTTGCTGTTCTCATAATAGTACTTTAGTGCTTGTGTGCAGATACATGTGTTTTAAAAATGTTACTGGAAAAACTAACAGCTTTCTACTAAACAATATCCTTTTTAACGGGCTTATTCCCTCGTTTCCTAAATGAAAATGTCCAATCTGTCATTTACTGTGGAGGCTTATAAAATGAAACAAGAACAAAGTAATCAAATAAGACAACCTTTATGTTGAACCACCTTGCCAAGATTTGACCATTCATGGAAAAGGTGAGCAGTTAACTGGGCTTTTTGCAGTCAAGGCCCAAGATTCCCTTAGAATATCATTTTAGTGAGTCAGAGATGGAGCTGCATTAGTGACAGGGCAAGGGACGAAGAATGAGTATTTTTCTGCTGTTAATTCTCTAGGCTTAAAGAGAGGGGTAGCTCTTCTTTTACTTTTTTAATGTTTTCTGTTACTCTTGTAATTCATAGGGATATCTCTGTTTGCCTTATATGGCATTGCAGCAGCATCATCTTCTCTCTGATGTCACCATCCGGGGATTTGTTGCTGGAGCTACTAACATCCTTTTTCGACAACAGAAACACCTCAGTGATGCCATTGTGGAAGTACGTTTATGTCTGTGTGTGTGTACTTGACACTGCTGGTCCCTTTTTCCTTTCCTAAATGCAATTGTAACCACTTATATAGTGCTTACTATATGCCATATATTCTAAGCATTTTATATATTTTAATGGATCTAATTCTGCTAACAACCCTGTGAAAATAGGTAATATTAATGTCCATATTTTATGCCTCCAAAACTTAAGGAACACAGAGATTAAGTGACTTGCTTAAGCTCAAACAGCTAGTAAGTGGAGAAGCCAGGATTCAGATCAGGGCAATCTGGTTCTACCATGATCTCACTTTTAAAATGTGTTTATTGTTTAAATAATTTAAATACCTCTGACTTGTTTAATATCCTTGTACTATCTAGAGGAAGGAAGCTAGGAATAAATATTAGACATCTTATCTATCTATAAGAAATTTAAATCATATTAGGTTGAAGTAATTGTTTTAAAAAGCATTCAATCTCATTAAGGTTTTGAGGAAATGTTTATAATATAATAAATTAAAAAAAAAACACTAGAATTCAAAGCTATACATATTATCCCAATTTTGTGAAAGAAAAAAATATATATATTCCATGATAGGAGGATACAGATGGGAAACTCTAGAGTTGCTTTAGCATTATGTTCTAGTTCTAAAGTTAGTTGGGGAGGTTCATGGGTACTTGTTTTATTATTATACTTCAGAGCTAACCTGTAAGTTATGTATTTCTTTGTATATCAAATATTGCATAATAAAAAATTCCAGAGAAAAATAAAAATAGAAAAGGCAAAAAAAATTCCTGAGTATGCAGTCAAGAAATTTTAAGGAATTACACTAATTGTTCATTTCTGGGTAGTGTGATAAAGGTGGATTTTATTATACATTTCTGTATTTTCTAAAATATTTACAATCAGCGTGAATTTAATTTAAAATTTAAAATTACATATTTATGTATTTTCTAAAAACAAAATGAGCGTTTTTTTAAAATAGAGAAGGAAAAGAACTTCAGTATAAAAACCTGTTTCTTACATTCATCTTTTTTTGTTGTTGTTGTTGTTGTTACATATCCCCCCCTTTCTGCTTGTTCTTGCTGTGTTCATTTTTGCGTTCTTCTATGTCTGCTCTGCCT
>PVKH010050481.1:0-10017 GCA_004027955.1 Chaetophractus vellerosus
CTGCCCGCTAGGAGAGGTCCCCGGGAATCGAACCCGGGCCTCCCATGTGGTATGCCGGCGCCCTATCCACTGGGCTATCGAGCCGGCCCCTGCCCTTACTTTTTGCACTCCTACCACATTAATCTCTTCTCAATTTTTCCCTAATGTGTCATACTCATTTATCTAGGACCTGAAGATATTTTTAGCCTCTCCAATGTGCTGTATTCAACATGCATTTTTCTGCCTAATTCAATTATCATATCTTAACTGAATTTTATTTTTCATAGGGAATGCTCCCTTGAACTCCCTGTCCATGTCAAATCTCATGCAGACAGTATTTCTCCATTTACATCCTTTATCAAACTGCTGTTTCCTTTCTCAAAGTTTATTTTTCCTATATTCTTACCTCCAGTGGGCCATGAATGTGATTTCTATGGTAACTCTTGTGTCTTTAGCACTTTATACAATTCATTGCATGTAACAGGTGCTCAGTAAAGCAATTTTGAAGGAATTATAAATCTAAGCACACTGAAGGAAAAAGTATTACATAATAAAGAATTTTATTTACTACCAAAATTAGTAGGGTTCATAATAGTGCAACTGGGATCCCAGAATTGACACAAATTATGTTCATGTTCGAGGTTCAAGGCAAATATGGTGAACTCATAGGATGAACTTGTAAGAAATTGATGTGCAACATGGTCTGAGGACACTGCTACGAATGAACAATTTGTAACTTATCTCCCAAATATTTAGCATTTCTAGAGTGAAATGGCAGTTATGATATAAACATTTTCTGTTTTACTTTGTAATGGTAAAATATTTCCTAAGTGTTTGCACTAATTTAGACTCCCACCCAGTATTTATTGCTCCACATAGACAATATCAAGTGATGGTGAATATGTGGAGCAATAAATACTTAATGTACATTTATTTGACTTCTAAAGATTTTTTGGTTTCCTTTTATATGAATTAAGTGTTCCTGAGTTTTCCTCTTTTGTTCTATGGTGTTGTTCTTTTTGATATATTGCTTTGTAGGAGTTCTATTTTGGTTACAAGTATTTAAATTATCTATTTCAGTTCATGGCTTATATTTGCTTTTTTTAAACAAATCAATGTTATTGATACATATTAATATAAAGCATATAATTCATCCAAAGTGTACAATCAATGGTATTTGGTATAATCACATTATTGTGCGATGAACACTTCAACTCTTAGAGCTTTTGCATTAATTCAATAATAATAAACAGAAAACAGACAAACAAGAAAATTCCTCACATCTCTATCTCCCTTCTTCCCCTGCTGTACATAGCTGCTATTTCTGGCTAATCTTGCAAAACTCTTTGCTTATTAAGCAGTTTTATTGAAATATATTCATTTACCATATGATCTATCCAAAATGTATAATCATCAAAAGAAAAAAAATAAAATAAAACAAAAAACAAAGTGTATAATCAGTGGCTTTTACTATAATCACATTGTAGTACATTCATCATCTCAAAAATTTTAGAAGAATTTCATTATTCCAAAAACAAGACTCCACACAACTTAGCATTCCTTCCTCAGACCTACATAACCACCAATCTAATTTCAACTTTATAAATTGATTTGTATTTACATTTTATATAAATGGAATCATACAATATATTACTCTGTGTCTGGTCTCCTTCATTCAATATAATGTTTTGTTTTGTTTTTCTGATATTAACATTGTGTAATGTTACACAATATGTAACATTGTGCAACTTACATTTGTTCAGCTTCATAAAAATGGTCTTACATATGCAATTCTCCCCATAATCATATTTCACATAATATATTTATATTTCACTTAATATATTTAGTTCATAATAGGGCAATCATACAGTATTTGTCCTTTTGTGTCCGACTTGCTTCACTCAACATATTGTCCTCCAGGTTCATCCATATTGTCATATGTTTCACAATTTCATTTCTTCTATTTGCTTTTTATGTGTCCTTTAATAAACAAAATCTTGTTTTTAATGTAATTGAAATTGTTTAACCCTTTATTATATTTTGTGCTTTTCTTGTATCTTGTTGAGAAAACTCTTCCCATTTCAAGGTTATAAGATATTCTCTATACTTTCCAATATAATGTTAGCATCTTATATTTACATTTTTATCCCATTCCAAATTTATTTTTGTTTATAGTATGAGGTATGAATCCAATTTCCTTTGTTTGCCATAAGTATGTTACTAAATATACCATACTTCCCTGAGTTTCTGCAATACTATCACTGCTATAGATCATTTCCACCTATGCATATATCTGTTTCAAGGTTCTTTATTCTGTTTTGTTTTGTTTTGTTTTGTTTTTATGACATGGCTATTAAAAAACTAGTATATGGAACATGGGTTAGAATACTGAATCTGCCACTTGTAGTTGTGGGCAAATTACTTAACTTCCTTGTGTCTCAATAAATTAGTACCTTGATCTTAAAGTTGTATGTGTCTTGTATTCAGAGCAATAAACATAAATCATATCATTACCATTATTAATTATTATTAACATTGTCCCATAATGGTATTCAAGTGTACATGTACCACTCTGTCTTAGCTACAATGGCTTCATGATAAGCTTAAGGTTTTGTTAAGTCACTTCCCCTTGTTCTTATTCTTCATTACTGGTAAGGCTATCCTTAGATTTTTGATCTTCCATATACCTTTTTTTTTTTAAAGATTTATTTATTTTATTACATATCTCCCCTTCCCCCCGTTGCGGTGACACGCCGAGACTTGGTCACTGCACAGGCGCGGCTTTCCCCGCTTGTGGGCGGCTTCTGCTTCTATTCACGGCCGGCTCTTGCTTCAGTTGGCGGATGGCTGGCTGCGCTCCATCCGCGGGCGACCTGCCCTGCCTGTGGCGGCTCTTGCCCTGTCCGTGGCAGCTTCTTGCCCTGCCCACGGTGGCTCCGGCCCGCCCATGGCAGCTTGCCATTCTCAAGGTGGTCTGCCCGCTAGGAGAGGTCCCTGGGAATCGAACCGGGGGCCTCCCATGTGGTATGCCGGTGCCCTATCCACTGGGCTATTGAGCCAGCCCCCATATACATTTTAGAATAATGTTCAGTTCCTTGAAAAACAGTTTCTATTTTAATTTTAATTGCACAGAATATGCATGTTATTTTTAGGAGAATTTACTTCTAGTTATGAGCACAGTATTTCTCTCCATTTATGTAGTTAAGTTTTTCAATAAAATTTTATTATTTTCAATGGAAAAGTGATGAGCATCTTTTGTTAGCTTTATTCTTATGCATCTCATATTTTTGTTGTGATTATAAGATACATATGTTTTAAAATTACATTTTCTTACCTATTTGTTGCTGGGTTTGATCCCATATCACTTAGTTTATTTTTTTAATTATAGAAATTTTAGTTTTACAGAAAAATCATGTTAAAAATATAGCTTTCCCATATTTTCCTATTATTTACACTTAGCATTAATATGGTATCTTTGTTACAAATGATGTAAGAATATTAAATTTGTACTATTAACTATAGTCCATAGTTTACATTTGGTGTATTTTTTCCCACCTACTACTCTATTATTAACACCTTGCATTACTGTGGTACATTTGTTATAATTCATGAAAGAACATTTTTATACATGTACTATTAACTATAGTCCAACATTTATAATAGGGTTCACTGTTTTATATAGTTCTCTTGTTCATCTTTTAATTTTTATTTTAGTAATGCATATTTGACCCTAAATTTCCTCTTTTAACCACATTCACATATATATTTCAGTGCTGTTAATTACACTGGTAATGTTATGCTCACCATTACTACCATCCATTTCCAAAACTCTACAATCACCCAAAATAGAAATTCTGTACAAATTAAGAATTAACTCCCCATTCTCCAACCACAGCCCAGCCCCTGGTAATCTATATTCTAGATTCTAACTATATGACTTTCTTTATTTTAATTATTTCATGTGGTGAGATCACACATATTTGTCCTTTTGTGTCTGGCTTATTTAACTCAGCATAATGTCTTCAAGGTTCATCCATGTTGTCCCATGTATGAGACTGAATAATATTCCACTGTAAGTATACACAGCATTTTCTTTATCCATTCATCACTTGATGGTCATTTGAGTGGCTCTCAACTTTTGGCAATTGTGAATAATGAACATCGGTGTGCAAATATCTGCTCAACTTCCTGCTTTCAATTCCTTTGGGGATATACCTTGTAGAGGGACTGCTGAGCCACATGGAAATTATATACTTAGCCTTCTGAGGAAATGCCAAACTGCCGTTCACAGCAGCTGCACCATTATACATTCCCACCAGAAATATGAGCGTGTTACTATTTTCTACATCCTCTCCACCACTTGTAATTTTTTGTGTTTTGGTTGTTGCTGTTGTTGTTGTTGTTTTTTAAATAGTAGCCATTCTAGTGTGTGAGAAATTGTATCTCATTTTGGTTTTGATTTGCTTTTCCCTAATACCTAGTGATGTTTAGCATATTTTCATGAGCTTCTTATTCATTGTATATCCTATGTAGAGAAACGTCTATTCAAGTTTTTTGCCGATTTTTAATTGTGTTGACTGTGTTTTTATTCTTTTTATTGTTGGGTTGTAGGATTTCTTAATATTAAACACTTATTTGATATGTGTTTTCCAAATAATTTTCCTGTTGGGAAGATTGTGTTTCCATTTTCATGATAAAGTCCTTTGATGCACAAAAGTTTTTCATTTAGATGAGGTCCCTTTTATCTATTCTTTTTCATTTTGTAACTTGTGCTTTGGGTGTAAAGTCTAAGAAAATATTACCTAACCCAAGACTGTGAAGATATTTCCTTATATTATCTTCTAGGAGTTTTACAGTATTTAGGTCCTTGATCCACTTTGTTAATGTTTGTATATGGTGTGAGGTAAGGGTCCTCCTTTGTTCTTTTGCATATGGATATTTAGTTCTTCCAGAACCATTTGTTAAAAAGATTATTTTTTCCCAATTGAGTAGATTTGGCAGTCTTGTCAAAAATCAATTGGCTGTAGATGTGAGGGTCTGTTTCTGAACTCTCATTTTTGTCCTTTGGTTTCTATATCATGTCTTGTTTTTGCCTCTTCCCTTTTTCATCTTCCTTTTTTGTATAGTTGACCTTTCTTTCTAAATAAATTTTTATTTTGATATAGTTTAAAATGACAGAAAAGTAAAAAAAAAAAAAAAACTATTACAAACATCTCCCAACACCCTTAACTAGATTCATCAATTGTTTACATTTTGCCCCATTTGTCTTTTCATTCTTTCTCTCTCTCTTTCACTCTTTCTCTGTGTAAATATGTATCCATGACTTATTTGAGAATGAGTAGCAGACTGCTTCTTTGCTTCTAAATACTTCAGTATATATTTCCAAATAGCAAGGACATAACCACAATATAGTTATCAAAATCAGGAAATTAATGTTGATATTGACCAACAGAGTTTAAAGGTGTTAACTCAATTTATATAGTTGATAATTTGTGATATATCTGGCTGATCCCTTTCTCACTTATGTTTCTGTATATTTTTAAAATACTTTCTTTGGGTTACCCTGGGGTTGATATTACACTACCTACATTTATTACCTACTAATTTGAAAAGATACCAACTTAACTTCAATATCATACACATTCTTTGCTCCTATATCCTTCTGTTTCACCTCTTTACATTGTTTTTGCCCCACTTTACCCCTTTATACGTAATATCCATTATCAGGAAATTTGCCTTTTTCTTGTTCAGTTGTATTCTCACTCTTAAAGGCATTAAAGAGTAGAGATGCATACTGAGGATACAGTACTATTGGCTTTTGTATTTAACCATTTAATTAACCTTACTGAATATCTTCATTTCTTCACACTACTCAAAGCCATTTCCTCCTGTCTTTGCCTTTTAAGCTGGAGAAATCCCTGTAGTAATTCTTGTAGGACAGATTTTTTGTTGACAAACTCAGTTTCTCTTTATCTTTGAATATTTTATACTCTCCCTCATTTTTGAAGGACAGTTTTGCCAGATAAGAATTTTTGGCTGGCACTTTTTCTCTTTCAGTACCTTAAATATATTATACCACTACCTTCTCACATGCATGGTTTCTGAAGAGAAATTGACACTTAGTCTTACTGAAATTCCTTTGTATGCAACAAATCGCTATTCTCTTGTTGTTGTTGTTTTTTTTTTTTTTCAGAATTCTCTCTTTATCTTTAGCATTTGACATTCTGATTAGAATGTGTCTCAGACTAGGTCTATTAGGATTTATTCTGTTTGGAGAATGTTGCACTTTTTGGATATGTATATTTATGTCTTTCGTAAAAGCTGGGAAATTTGAGGCCATTATTTCCTCAAATATTCTTTCTGTCCTTTTTCCCTTCTCTTCTCCTTCTGGGACACCCATGATGTATACATTTGTGTGCTTCATGCTGTCACTCAAATCTTAGAGACAGTGCTAATTTTTTTTCTATTATTTTCTCTATCTATTCTTACTGTGTGATTTTGATTGTACTGTCTTCTAATTTGCTGTTTCTTTCTTCTGCCTGTTCAAATCTGTTGTTTTACACCTCTAGTGTGTTTTAATCTCTTTTACGGTGACTGTCATTCCCATAATTTTTATGTTTATTTTATACTTTCACATTCTTCTTTATGCTGACACATTATCTTCTTAATATCCTTTAGCTCCATATACATGTTTTCCTTCATCTCCGTGAATTGATTTAGTTTTGTTTGAACTTTTTAAATTAGTTATTCCAAATTCTGAGTCTAGTTAGTTTCTTTGACGGAAATACCTTGTTATAACCTTCCTGTTACTTAGTATATCTTGTAATGTTTTGCTGATGTCTGGGCATCTGATAAGCTTGATAAGTTAACTCTGAAGGTCAATTTTTCTCAGTTTTCTGGTTTTTTTTTTTTTTGGTTTGTTTGTTTTTTTAGATTTTTTTTGGTGGTGTTGTTTATTAGCTTGGTGTTAAAGCTTATCTTTAACACTTGGTCCAACTAAGTCTGGACCTTTAGAGAAGCCTGTGTTTAACTGTTTAGATTTTCTTGGCTCTTCTTCATCTGATTCTTCTGCCCTAGACATGAGGTTCAAGTTTTTAAGATAGCAATTTTTGTGCAATTGTTTCACTTCCAGGAGAAAGCTTCCTTTCCTCTGTACCTTCTATGGAGAACTTAATCTGTTCTGCTTGTTTTTGTATGGAATTTTCTTCCCAGCTCCTAAGATTTGTTTAAATTCTCTTTCTCTCTCAGTGCCCCCTTTTCCTTATGCTTTTCAGTTCTAGGACTTACAACAGTTCAGCTTAATAATGTGCTCCACCTTTTTTCTTTTCTTTCTGTGAGGTTTCTTTCCTGTTAGGGTATTCACCACACAGAGGCAGATGGGATGAGTCTAAGAATTTGGGTCAATCCAGAATAGTCCACTTAACATTTAGATGAACCAGTCAACAGAAACTGCATTGAATACATGCAACTCTTGCCTACAATTCTGCTGCCATTTCTCTCCCCTGCCCTGGGTGCACTTTTATGTATAGCACCAAAGCACAAGTCAGCAGCTTGTGTTCCACCCTGGATCTCAGTGGATGTGTGTCCTGTACCTGGATATATGAGAGGTTCTTACTTGTTGCTATGAGTGGCTTTATAGCCTGCATCTGCGAATGCAAGGACCCAGACTATGTTGCCTAAATGCAGTGAGGGGAAAAGGGATGGACTGGCAGGTCTGGGATGGAAACTTTCTACCTGTTCTTGGAGATTGTTTTCCTTTTTCTTCAATTCAGCATTTATGGAGTCCTTCTCCAGTCTCTATCACCCCAGAGTTCTTAGCAAGTGGTATTTGTCTTTTTATGAACTGACTCTGAGGGGGCAGGGAGTTTCCAGGGGATGTCTTATGTCACCATGTTGATGACAGAATCCTCTTACTCAATTTTGAGCTATGTCTTTGATACTGTCTGCTGCATCTAATATGGTCTTCATTTCTGTGGCTTTATTTTTCTCTCATTTTCCTGATTTCTTCCAGCTCACATTCTATCTGAATTTGTTCTCACACCATACCTTATTGAGTTTTTATATCTCCATTTGGAGCTCATATTTTATAAAAGTGGTTTATTCATTAATTTTATTGAATCTATCACAATGTGTTTGAACATACTTCCCCCCCCTCCCCAATTCCTCTTGATCTGCCTTTTATTTTTTCCTGTTAATTTTTCTTTTTTCTTTTTGCCTTGTTTCTGAACAGATTCCATGACAATTCATTTCTATCATTGCTCATCTTTTGTTCCTTCTAGATCTGTTCTTTGTAGGACATGTTATTTTGTGTAGGAGTGTGTGGGGATGGGTGTATAGGGAAGATCCAAGACTCTACTACTGGCTCACAGGAATTATTCTTATGGTATGGAGATGTGTGTGTGAATAAATTCTCTTAGCATTTCCTTACTCTTGGCCTTCTTGTCAGCATTGCACAGCTGCTGATAATCCAGACTATCTCCCACTCCCTCCTCCCCCTGGATCAACAGACTGCTTTCTGTAGATATAGCTTGTTTGTGGCATTCCTCATTCCTCACACAATCTGGTTTCAGAGGAAATTCTCAACCTTGTTCCACCACATTGTTTCTGTTGTTCCAAAGAAGGGATTTCTTGTTTTACCCTCAGAGTTTTCATCTTCCCACTGAGAGCTGAAGGCTTTGTCTGAAGACTTATTTTTAGTTCTACCCTGTAAGGACTTACGTGTTAATATAGTAAATATTTCTCAGTGAAATATGTCAAGTATTTTTTAGTTTTTGGGTAACATTTGTCAATATAAATATCCATGGAATATGCCCTCAAATCAGTTTCTTTCTTATGAAAAAGTCATGCACACATGTATAAAAATCACAATACAATAAATTAATTGCAAACATGGAACTATGCACAACAAGCTGAAAGTGAAGAAGAATGCCCAAATCTGCCTGAGGAGGTTAAGTAAGCTTCACTTAATTCACACAACAGATTACAGATCCGCTACATGCAAGGTATTGAGCTATGTAGAGAAGTAGCAGTGATTAAGGTAAGCATGGTTCCTGTCTTCACTGAGCTTATAATTTAGTTGTCTAAAAGAATGAAGTGATTTTTAATCTGACAGATTAAGGATAAATACTTTTCTACAAGAATGAAGGAGAATTTCCTAAGCTGGGAAAGAGTACACAAATAAAGGGAACTTGAGAAAGTATGTCAAGTATGTAAAATTATGAGAAGGTTCATGATGGAGCATAAAAATCAAGCAGTGCTAGTAACAGAGGATATAGCTAGACAGGTTGGCTAGGGTCATATAAGAAAGTGTATTGTATGCTCTCTGTGTTAATTTGCCAAAGAGGTGCCAAAGCAAAGTATCAGAAATCTATTGGATTTTTTTTTCTGTTGGCTTTTATAATGGTGATTTATTTGGAGGTAAAAGCTTAAAGTTCCAAGGCCAAGAAATGTCCAAATTGAGGCATCAGCAGAGAGGTACAGTTGACCCCAGTGTGTTGAAACATGGTGAAGCAGGTGGCCACTGATCCTTGCAAGGTTTCAGCCTTCCCTTCTGGGCTCACTGTCTCCTCTTGAGTTGCTTAATGGGCCCAGCCTTTGGGGCTTCATGCTTAAGCAATCCTCTAGTCCTCCCTCTTCTGATATAGGGCTTGACCCTTAGGGCTTCTGTCCTTGCTGCTCAGCTGTAGGCAAATGTGGACTCCTCTCTCACAAGGGAGTTCCCTTTTTCCCTGTCTGTCTGTCTCTGTGAGTCCATTTATATCAGACCAGCAAGGGAGCAGGGACTCAACCTCTGAGTCGCACCTCATTGACATAGTTAGGTCAAAAGCCCCAAAGCAATCCTATCAATTGATCCAATTAAAGACCCTCAATTAGATTTAATGCAATCAAAGGATATCATACCCAGAAGACTAGATTAGTTTACAAAAATAATTAGAGAAGGCCAAAACTAGAGTCAGGACACAGGTAATATTTCTACATAGACAGACAAGAGATAATGAAATTCTGAGTTTGGGTAGTTGGAATAGGGCAGGAAAGAAA
>PVKH010050483.1:0-10002 GCA_004027955.1 Chaetophractus vellerosus
GGGGAGAAGATAGGACAAGCAGACCAGATCTCACTCAGTTCTGGGAAAAGAAGAGATGCCACCTGGCATTGAAGTGGCACCATGGAGAGGGGAGAAGGGAGCTGATCAGACAGGCTGTCATACCCACTGCCCTGGGAGACAGTGGAACTGGGTCAGTGAAAGGATGGGCTAACAGGCATCCAACAAGCCAGGTGAGTTAGCCAGTGAGCTGTCAGATGCCCCGCCAGCCTGAAGGAAGGCAGGGTGGGGAGAGGCATCCTGAGAGCCATCAGAGACCCAACTGGCCTGAGGGAAAGCGGGACAGGGAAAGGCAGCTGGAGAGCTGCCAGGTGCCCAACCAGCCCAGAAGAAAAGGGATCCAGATAGTGATAAAGAGGGTTGTCAGGCACCCAGCTGGCTCCCTGGGTGAGGGGAACTGCAGGACAAGAAAGTTCACCACAGGGAATTTAAACTGAGTTTTTAAAAGCTTTTTAAATTTTTAATTTTTATTCATTATTCTTTATTTTTTTCTACATCTGTGTACCTTGCCACACTACTTGGCCACCATGTGACTGATTGACTGATGAGAACTGGCAGCCTAAGATATTTGTTAGTGGCCTGAGAGGCCTGTTTTGATTTTTCCTTTGTTGAATTTTTTCCTTCTTTTTCCTTTTTTCTTCTTATTTTCTTTATTTATTTTCTTTATTTTATTTCCCCCTCTTCCTTTGTTTTTCTTTCATTCTACTTTCTCTTCTTTGGTCTTCATTTTTTCCCTTCTCTTCCCATATTACCAGTTTTTTATGTTATTCATATTTCTTTTTTCTTTCTTCCACTTTTTATTCTTATTCTTTTTTATTTTTCATTATTTTTACTCATTTTTTCCTGGATCTTTTATTGTTCCTTTTCCATCCCTTTTGAACTTATTCTTCCTTTTCCTTCTTCTTTCTTTCCTTTCTTTCCTTTTGTGGTCTTAATATTTTTTCAGAGGAACATTGACAACTAAAGGATATAGAATATATGGAACCAAGTGTCAAAGAAGACCATTAACACAAAACAAAACAAAATAAAACCCTAGAGTAGAAAGAGAAGCTAACAAACTGAATAAGCCCATCAAGAAAAACAGATGCCTAGACACCAACAAAACATTACAAGCCATACTAAGAAACAGGAAGACATGACCCAGTCTAATGAACAAACTAAAAAGCAGGAGGAGGCATAGAACATGAAAGGATGTCTAAACATATATCATGAATCAACTTAGTGAAGTGAAGGAAGACAAAAAGGCTATTAAGAAGACACTTGGGGAAAATACAGAAGAAATCATAAGCATACATAAAAAGATAACAGATCTGAAGGTGATGAAAGGCACAATGCAAGAAATTAAAAATATGGTGGAATCATACAATATCAGATTTGAACAGGCAGAGGAAAGAATTAGTGATGCTGAAGATAGAACATCTGAAATCATACAGATAGTAGAAGAGATAGAGAAAAAGATAGAACCAATTCAGCAGGGATTCAAGGAATTGAATGACAACATGAAACACACAAACATATGCATTATAGACATCCCAGACAGAGAAGAGAAGGGAAAGGGGGCAGAAGGAGTGTTGGAGAAAATAATGGCTGAAAATTTCTCAACTGTTTTGAGGGACATGGATGTACATGTCTAGGAAGTGCAGCATACTCCAAACAGTATAAATCCTAACAGGCCTATCCTGAGACAAATATTTATCAGATTGTCAAACTCCCAAGACAAAGAGAGAATTCTGAAAGCCGCAAGAGGAAAAAGATCCATCACATGAAAGGGAAGATCAAAAAGATTAAGTACTGATTTCTCATCTAAAACCACGGAGGCGAAAAGTCAGTGATATGATGTAGTTAAGGTGCTAAAACAAAAAAGGTGGCAGCCAAGAATTATGTATCCAACAAAGATGGCATTCAAAAATGAGTGAAAGTTCAAAATATTCACAGATAAATGAAATTGAGAGAGTTTGTTAATAAGAGTCCTGCCCTTCAATAAATACTAAAGGGAGCTATGCAGGTTGAAAGGAAAAAACAGAAGACAGAGGTTTGGAGGAGAGTATAGAAAGGAATATTATTAATAAGAAAAACTAAGAGTAAAAAAGGAAAAAAAACAATGAATGACATATGTAAACTTAAAGAAAACGTGGTTAATGTAAGTACTGCCTTGAGAATAATAACACTGAATGTTAATGGATTAAGCTCTCCAATCAAGAGACACAGATTGGCAGAATGGATAAGGAAATATGATCCATTTATATGCTGCATGCAAGAAAGTCACCTTAGACACAGGGATGCAAGCAGGTAGCAAGTAAAAGGTTGGAAATGATTTTACACACAAACAATAACCAAAAAAGTGTAGGAATAGCTATATTAATATCAGACAAAATAGACTTTAAAAACAAAACTATGGTAAGATTCAAAGAAGGACACTATATATGAATAAAAGGGGTGATCTATTAAGAAGAAAAAACAATCATTAATATTTATGCACCTAACCAGTGTGCCCCAAAATACATGAGACAAACAGTGGCAAAACAAAGAGGAGAAATAGATGCCTCTACAATCATAGCAGGGACTTTAATGCACCATTATCACCATTTGACAGAACATCTCAATGGAGGGTCAATAAAGAAACAGAGCCCTTAAGTAATATTTTAGAAGATCTAGACCTAATAGACATATACAGAAGAACATTCATCCAAATACAATGGGATATACATTCTTCTCGAGCGCACATGGATCATTCTCCAGGATAGACCACATGCTAGGCCACAGAACAATTCTCAATGAATCCAGAAAGATTGAAATCATATGAAGTAGTTTCTCTGACCACAATGTAATGAAGCTGTAAATCAGTAAGGAACAGAGAACCAGATTAAGCACAAAGATATGGAAGTTAAACAACACACAATTAGACAATCAGTGGGTCAAGGAGGAAAATGCAAAAGAAATCAGTAACTGGCTTGAAACAAATGAAAATGACAACACAACATATCACAAACTATGGGATGCAGGAAAAGCAGTGCTGAGGGGGAAATTTAAAGCCATAAATGCCTACATTAAAAAAGAAAAAAGATTTAAAATCAAAGACCTAGCTGCACACATGTAGGAACTAAAAAAGAACAACAAACTAATCCCAAAGCAAGCAGAAAGAAGGAAAGAGCAAGAATTAGAGCAGAAGTAACTGAAATTGAGAATTAAAAAAAAAACTAGAAAAAATGAACAAAACCAGAGCTGGTTCTTTGTGAAGATTAATAAAATTGAAACACCCTTAGCTACATTAAGAAAAAAAGAAAGAAGATACAAATATGTAAAATAAAAAATGAGAGAGAAAATATCACCACTGATCCCACAGACAAAAAAATTATCATAAGAGATACATTGAAAAATTATATGCCAACAAAATAGATAATTTAGATGAAATTGACAAATTTCTAGAAACTTACATTGATGAAAGAAGAAAGAGAGCAACTCAACAGACCAATCACAAGTAGTGAGATTGAATTTTCATCAAAAACCTCCCAGCCAAGAAAAGCCCAGGACCAAACGGCTTCAAGGGTGAATCCTACCAATCATTTCAGCAAGAAAGAACACCAATCCTGCTTAAACTTGTCCAAAAATTAGAAGTGGAGGGAGTATTACCTAATTCATTCTATGTTTCCCACATAACTCTAATATCAAAACCACATAAAGGCACCACAAGAAAACTACAGACCAATCTCTCTAATAAACTTAGATGCTAAGATCCTCAACAAAATACTTGCTAATTGTATTCAACAGTACATCAAATGAATTATACACCGTAATCAGGTGGGTTTTAGCCCAGGTATGCAAAGATGCTTCAACATAAAAAAATCAATCAATGTAATACACCACATTAAGAAAAAAATCACATGATCATCTCTCAAAGCAGAAAAATCACTTGACAAGATACAGTATCCTTTAATGATAAAACCACTGTAAAGGATAGGAATAGAAGGAAAATTCCTCAACATGATAAAGGGTATATTTGAAAAACCCACAGCTAACTCATATTCAATGGTGAAATGCTAAAGGCTTTCTCTCTAAGACATGGAAGAAGACAAGGATGCCCACTGTCACAGCTCTTATTTAATATTGAATTAGAAGTACCTCCTCAAGCACTTAGTCAAAAAGATATAAAATCCATCCAAATTGGAAAGGAAGAAGTAAAACTTTCATGTTTTGCAGAAGATATAAACTTATAGGTAGAAAGCCCCAAAAATTCTACAATAAAATTTCTAGAACTGATAAACAAGTTCAGTAAAGTTGCAGGCTATAAGATCAACATGCAAAAATCAGTTGCATTTATGCACATTAATAATAAGCTCTTTTAGAAGGAAATCAAGAAAATTCCCTTTTTAATAGCAACTGAAAGAATGAAATATCTAGGAACAAAGTTAGGTAAGGATGTACAGGACTTGTCACAGAAAACTACACAATGTTGTTAAAGGAAATCAAAGAAGACATAAATAAATGGAAGAATATTCCATGTTCATGGATTGGAAGAATAAATATCATTAAGATGTCTCTCCCATCCAGAATTACTACAGATTTAGCACAATCTCCATAAAAATTACAACAGCATTTTTTCTAAATTGAAAAAGACAATTATGAAATTTATTTGGAAGGGCTAGAGGCCCTGAATAGCCAAAAACATCTTGAAAAAGAAAAGCAAAATTGGAGGAATCATGCTACCTGATTTTAAAACATACTACAAAGCTATAATTTTCAAAGCTGCATGGTATTAGCCCAAGGATAGACATACTGACTAATGGAACTGAATTGAATGTTCTTATTTAGACCCGCACATATATGGCCAACTGTATTTGACAAGGCCACCAAGTCCACTCAACTGGACTGAATATCCTCTTGAACAAATGATGATGGGAGAACTGGATAGCCATATCCAAAAGAATTAGAGGGGATCACCATCTCATGCCCTATACAAAAATTAACTCAAGATGGATCAAAGGCCTAAATATAAGAGTCAAGACCATAAAGTTCCTAGAAGATAATGTAGAGAAGTATCTATGAGACCTTGTAGTAGGAAACGGTTTCATAAACTTTACACCCAAAGCATGAGCAACAAAAGAATAAATAGATAAATGTGATCTCCTCAAAATTAAAAACTTTGGTGCTTCAAAGGAGTTTGTCAAAAAAGTGAAAAGATAGCCTACTCAATGAAAGAAAATATTTGGGTACCACTTATCCAATAAGGGTCTAATATCCAGCATAGGAAAAATTCCTAAATATTGAAAATTAAAAGATAATCAACCCATTTAAAAATGGGCAAGAGATTTGAATAGACACTTTTCCAAAGAGGAAAGACAAATGGCTAAAAAAGCACATGAAAAAATGCTCACTATCACTAGCTATTAGGGAAATGCAAATCAAAACTACGGTGAAATTTCATCTTACCCCCATTAGACTGGTGGCTATTTAAAAAAAGCAGAGAATTACAGGTGTTGGAGAGGATGTGGAGGAATGGGAACTGTCATCCACTGCTGGTGGGAATGTAGAATGGTGCAGCCATTGTGGAGGATGGTTTGGCAGTTCCTCAGGAAGCTAATTATAGAATTGACATATTATCCAGCAATCCCACGACTAGGTATATATCCAGAAGAATTGAAAGCAGGGACACGAACAGATATATGCACACCGATGTTCATAGCAGAATTATTCACTATTGCCAAAATTTGGAAGCAACCCAAGTGTCCATCAGCAGATGAATGGATAGGCAAAATGTGGTATATACATGAAATGAAATACTACTCATATGTAAGAAAGAATGAATTATTGACACATGTGACAACACGGATGTCTTTTGAAGACCTTATGTTGAGTGAAGGAAGCCAGTCACTAAAGGACAAATATTGCATGATCTCACTGATATGACCTAAGTTTATTAAGCAGAGTCACAGAGAAAGAGTCTGGAAGATGGGTTACCAGGAGACCGAAAGCGATTAGAGAGTGGTAAGCCAATGAATAATCCGGACAGAACCTATAATAAGGTGGAAAGGAGTGGTTTGGTAGTGGATGGGGGTGATGGTGGTGCAGGGATGTGAGTGGGGATGAATACTGGAGTGTGAGGGTGAGCAGCATTGGGGGGTTAGACTATCCATTAACTTTGGGGAAGGCTGAAGGAAAGAATAGGTGAACCCTGGGGAGGTGTAAGTTTGTGGTTGAAAATACCATTATGGGAATGTTCTTTTGACAAATATGGCAGAGGAGGGTCACTGGTGCAGAGCGTTGGTGATGGGAGGATGTGTGGGAAAGGTGCACCTGGGCATGCTTCTGTGCAAAAGGAATATGTTCATCTTGTCATAGAGGTTATCTCAGTGGGTGGAGACCCACACAATAAACAACAAATTATTAAACTCCCATCCTGGAGAGGCCTGCTGCATTCCAAAATAGAGGGGCAAGAATATCTTGAGTAAATAGGCAGTGCCTAATAAAAGAAAACAGAACAATATGTCAAGCCCTCAATATTAATGCATGTGACTATGAACCTATTCTTGTAAAATTGAAGCATGGCCTAATAGTAACTATTGCCTAAGAGTTACCTCCTGAAAACTTCCTTGTTATTCAAATGTGGCCTCTTTCTATCCAAACTCATCGAATAAACACACCACCTTCCCCTGGCATGGGACGACTCCCAGGGATGAGCGTCCCTGTCACTGAGGAATTACTGCCAAGCACCAAGCAGTGATGCATTTGGAAAAAGACTTTGACCAAAAGGGGGAAACATCAAATACAAAAGAGTTTTTACAGTTAATGGATTTCAAAATGAGTCAGGAGTTCCTTCCAGAGGTTACACTTGTGCATGCCTCAGGCAGATCTCACTAACTGCCACTGTGAACAAAGCCTCAAATAGGGGTGTACCTGACGGCTCTAGAGCCATCTGGACACTATAGGCAAGGCACACAATCCCTTGAAATCAGCACCCTGTTGGTGGGCCTTACCTTGAAATATATGACAACATATTTCCCCAGTGTAACAGAGAGACTCATTTACAATTTCCCTATAAATGACTTTTCTACCTCTTTTATTTGAGCCTATAATTAGCACCATACCCATTAAATATGACTCCAAGACTTAAATCTTCAATCTGTCCATATGCTTGTTGAGCCCTGAATCTCAGAAGAGTTACGGTCAACACCGACTATGCAGTTCATCAGACTCACCCAGGGCAACAAACAAAATGATGATGACGGACTCTCTGTTTTTGATACACCCCTCAAAAAACAGAGAGTATCCACATAAGCAAAACAGTTCCTTCCATCTGTCACATAAGATCTAAGCCCCCCTCTCAAGCTGAGGCAGAGCGGGCATCACCCTCCCAGAATCCTCAAGGTTGAGGAATGAAAAAACATAGGGGGGAATGCAACCATAGACAAAATAAACTTGTTAATGTTGTAGTAATGGAAGAACAGGTAACATTGATATAAAGATGGTGGTTACCAGACCTTCTGAGGGGAGGAGGAGGGAATAATAGGTGGAACATAGGGCATTCTTAGGGCATTGAAATTAAGTGTAAACCACAAAGTAAACTATAGACCTGGTTTAGTAGCAAGGATTCAATATTTATTTATCAATTGTAATAAATGTACCACACAACTGTAAGATGTTCTTAATAGGGGAAGATGTGGAGGGGGAGGGGCTGGGGTATATGGGAATCCCTTATACATTCAATGTAACTTTTCTGTAACCTTAAACCTCTTTAAAAATAAAAGTTTATTTCATTAAAAAAAGGATTTCATGATCTGTAAATAAAAAACAAAAACTCTATGATAGGAACCCAGAGTTATCTGACTCGGGAGTCTTAGTTCTGAACCAATGCACTGCCCTGAATTTCTAGTCCTTCAATAATCAGTTCTCAGAGACTGCAGTTGCCTTCTGGCTCTTAACCACACATAGGAGGATTATTTACTTATGATTTTTATAGCATGCATGATTACCTCAATGCTTTTTAGCCCAAGCAGTTCTTTATCTTGTGCAGTAGTCTTCTTTCTGCCATCTGTAGCCAAGAAGTTTCAGGAATTCCTATGAGAATTAGTGGCCATCACATTTGTGGATGTCGGCAATTAGGCCATTTACCCCAGCTGCAAGCAATTTGACAATGAGCTTAGTGGAGGAGCTTAGGAGCTGATGCAAAGTCTGGCTGTGGTGAGAATGGTAAGGTCAAGGCCCGCTAGTTGGTTCATCACTCACTGGGAAGCTTGGCCTCTCCTGTTTTCACACAATAGTGCTGCGCATTTTCTCATAAGTCTTGCAATCATTTTTACATGAAGGTAGTATTTGACATAAGCCATTTAGCTTGTAAATTGCTTTTAGGCCTTTATAGTATCTATGCACAAAGATCAACTGTTCTCTGTAAGTGTTATCAGCGTTCCATGCCACAGAATTATACCGGGAACATTGTTGATTCTATTATAAGACCACAGATTATTTTATAGCTTGTCCCTGACCTAGACTGGGGTTGGTTTCATGTCAGTCATAATTAACTATGCATTTCTCTATGGTTTCTATCAACATGATTTCTGATGGCACTCTTTGGAAAAGCAAACATTTGTTAAACAATTAAAAATTGTTATTCTTTGACTCGGTTTAGATCATTGAAGCACAGCTACAGGAGTCAGAGCTTTCTGTAAAGTATATCTGAGATTATTTCACAATATGTGACCCTCCACTCATCCTGTTTGCCTATTAGTTAGAGGAGTTTTTGATGGTGCACTCTTGCAGTCACAACGGAAATGTGTTGATGATTGGACTGACAATCAATGCCAATTGTATATTATGATTGTTGTGTTCTCTAACAGCTAGTATTGTATCTGCATTTAGCAGATGCTAAAGAATTTATGCTGGAGAAATTAATGAGTTCATTGATCAAATATTATTATTTTCATAATATCTTTCCAAGGTATAATTCCAAGCTGTACAAAATTTCTGATCTTTTTATTTGATATGCAAGCTTATTCATTGTATTAGTCATCCAAAGTGGTGCTAATGCAAAATACCAGAAATTGGTTGGTTTTTATAAAGGGTGTTTATTTGGGTTAGAAGCTCACAGTTACCAGGCCATAAAGCATAAGATACTTTCTTCACCAAAGTTTGTTGCCACATGTTGGAGCAAGATGGCTGCTGACAGCTGCCAGGGTTCAGGCTTCCTGGGTTCCTCTCTTCCTGGGGCTTGACTCTCTCCAGGCTCACAGCTCTTCTGTTTCCTCCACAAGGTCAGCTGTAGACTATGAGGCTCTCTAGGCTTTGCCTCTCTCCACAAGGCCAGCTGTGAACTGTCAGGTGAATGTCTTGTCTCTTTTCCCAGGGCCTTCTCTCCTTCCTCACGACCAAGCTCCTCTGTGTGCTTACTTCTTCGGGCTCCAGCTCTAAAACTCAGCTTCAGAACTCCAACTCAAAAACTCCAACTCTGTCCTTTGCCATGTTTTTTATCTTTGAGACCCCACCCACCAAGGCGCAGGGCTCAACGCTCTACTGACGTGGCCCAATCAATGCCCTAATCATAACTTAATCATGTCCAGATGCACATACCAGTTTACAAACATAATCCAATGTCTATTTCTGGAATTCATAACTATATCAAACTGCCAAACCGCTACATTCATTCATCCATTCAAAAAAAAATACATCTGGTATTACTATGTGGCAGTTACTTCCCTCAAGGTTATCACATCTGTGTGAGGTATATGTGAGTGTGAGAGAGAGCAAGAAAGTGGGGGGTGGGGAGAGAAAGTGTGAGCATTGGGCAGGGTGAGACACAGACATGTAAACAGGCAATCACAGTCCAGTGTGGACATATTATTATAGAGATCAATACAGGTGCTATGAAGCACTGAGACAGGGCACCAAACCCATACCTACATAGACTTTCTGAAAAGAGATGATTCTTCTAATTAGCCTTTAAGAAATGTGAGTTATCCAGGACCAGGATTGAGGAGAGAAGACTGGAATTCCACA